>PVKB01004434.1:0-142508 GCA_004027205.1 Ctenodactylus gundi | reverse complement strand
TGCCACCACGCCCGGCTTATGTGGTGGTGCTGGGGAAATGAACTCAAGATACTCAGTGCTTGCCTAAGCACTTGCTAGGCAAACGCTTTAACCACTGAGCCATTCTTCCAGCCCCTACAATTATTTTTTTAAAAAGTTAAAATTAAGTGAACTGGCTGTTGTGACTGATGGAGGGATTATGTCAACTTGATGGGACTAGGAAATGCCCAGAGCAGAGCTTTGGGCATGTGGCAGAGACTTGAGGGCTAGCATCTCCAGAACACCCACCTGGATGTGGGGGCCCAGCCAGCGGGAGGTAAAGAAAGGGAGAAGGAAGATGGTTACAGCTGCCTGTTCCGGCTCTGGCCTTCCCCTTTGTCTCCAGATGGGACTGTGCCGGCCTCAGCATTGCTGATCTTCACGGCAGGTTTGCTGAATCCTCAGACCTTTGATATAGTCTTGGGTCAGTGGTTCTGTCTATAGCCCAGATACACGGGCTGTCCTGCGGTCTAGGACTGGTGCTCTTTTGTCTCATGTCTGATCAGCCACTGGACCCCGCAGCTCTTGCACGTGCAGATGCACATCGCCATTTTGGATTCTCTTTCTCAGACTTGTAAGCCTTCCAAATAAATTCCCTTTTATTTATATATAATTTCTGTTAATTCTGCCTATCTGGAGACCCTAACCAATTCATCTGTTATTGTTTAAAGTCCTCATTTGAGAATTCAGTAGGGAATGTAGTGGGCATATTGGCATTTCTTGAAACTCCAAGGCTAGTGGTGCTGGAGCATTTGGACGGGGCTGGAGACGTAGCTTAGTGGAAGAGGACTTGTCCAATGTGCATGAGGCCCTGGCTTCCATCCCAGGCTCGAAGAAAAAAGAAATTAAGAAACGGATGTTGGCGGTTGGACGGATGGCAAGCCAGAGAGGTGTGTTGTTCTCTAGAACTGTCCTTGAGTGGGGCCATCTGCGTTGGGGGGAGCTTGGGAGGAGAATGCTTAGGGACGTGGGTTAGGAATCACGCAGCCCTTCGTTCCCTTCTCTCCCAGGGGCTGCGAGCTCACCACGCAGCCACCATCCTGTGGTTTTCTCCCACCCTCCCCGTCCTCTCACTGCTGGCGCATTTTTGCCTGGGTTGTGTTAGGAGGGGCACCTGGCGGCAGTAGCGGTTCGGTGCTGTCCCCACCTGCGCCCGGCGTTGAAGACGGAGTGCAGGACAGCCTGGCTACCCCGGGAGGCGGGGTGAGCAGGTGGCGTGGCACGGGAACTCTGCGCGGTGTCCAGCCCGCACTTCTGCTTTGCCTCCCTCCCGAAGTTCCCAGGGCTCCAGCCCCACTCGCTTTTATTGGCATTCCGTTGCATGCTGATGAAACGGAGGATGGGCTTTTGCCCGCATTGTCAACAGGGGAAAACCTGGCTCTTGCTCTGGGACTCGGGCGCTGTGTTTTCCCTTTGGGGCCCCTTCGGCAGTAACGCATTCATGGCATGCAGCAGTCAGGGGTTCTGAATTTGGGAAACGCAGGAGGCCAGATGCCATCATCTAAAGCTCCGCCTCAGCCAGAAACAATGGGACCGCGCTGGCATGGGACGAGCCACCCAGTATGCCGGCGGGGTTGTTGCCAGCAGCTCCTCGTGATGGTGCCGGCTGTTGGCCTCTGTAGTTGGGAAGCAGCCTTGCGAGCGCCCAAGCTGCTGCCCACATGGCCCCGCCCTCACAGGGTCTGCGTGTCTCCGCAGGCCAGATGGGGTGGCTCCTCGGAGTTCCTGTGCCCTTAGCTGTCACAGTGTAGAACGATGGCTGTATGACAGCAGGGACCAGCTCACTGTGAAGGTCTGAGTGCTTTGTGGGGTCTTTGGGCTTTTCCTTAATAGAAGGAATTCCTACTGGGTCTGGTGGGGCAGGCCTGTAATTCCAGCACTCTGGGAGGTTGCAGGAGGATCCCTGGCAAGTTTGAGCCCAGCATGCGCAACTCAGTGACTTAGGGAGACCCTGTCTCAAGATCAAAACCAAGAAATGGGCTGGGGGTGTAGCTCAGTGTGATGACAGTGGTTGGGTTCCATGCACAGCACAGGGGTGGGGAGACGGAAGGAAAGATTTCTTTTTCTCATCCAGTATCTTGTAAGTAAATGCAATAGATCAACAATGACAGTTAATTTTTGAAAAGTTTTAATATATATTATATTTGGTTATTTGGTGCTAAAGTCCGCAAACCAGCCTTTTTTTTTTTTTTTTTTTTTGAGACAGGGTGTCGCTCTGTAGCCCAGGCTGGTCCTGAACTCACTATGGAGCCCAGGCTGGCCTTGGGCTCACAGCAATTCTCCTGTAACAGCCTCCTGAGTGCTGGTACGCCGCCATAGCTGGCGTAATGGTACCAGGAAATTGAACTTAGGTACTTAGCGCGTACTAGGCAAGTGCTTTAGCCACTGAACCATTTCCCCAGCCCTCTCATTTAAATATTTTTAAGGTTCACAAGTAAAAGGTAAATGCTACTGGGTTAGACTAGTTAAAGAGACAAGAGCTGAAAGTTTAGGGGATTACTAATTTAAATACATACATATATAAATACGCATATATATTTGTGTGTGGAAGCCTTCATATAGAAAATATTCTCATATTAAAAGTCTCAACTAACATAAAATGTACAGGGTCCTGGTCTCAGTCTACAAAAAAAAAGGAAAAAGAAAAAAAGACCTCAGCTCCTAACCAACAGAAACACTCTCCCTGAGCAGCCTGTGCCCTTCATAGCGTGTTTCCTCCTTAAAACTAGCTGACGTTTTTAATGTGAATGCACCTTTCCAAGTTCTTCTTATGCATTTACATTTACCCATGGAAATTATCATTTAAACCTCATAAAGAATTATATCATACATTATATAATTTTGTGTTTTTAATAGAACACCGTATCTTGAAGATCATTCTATACTAGTACATTGAATTTCATTCTTTTTCATTGCTGCATAGTATTCTCTATCATGGCTACACCATAAATTTAGTCCTTAGCCTGTTGGGCATTTAGGTTAGTATTGCTTTTTCCTTTGAGCTTTGTATTTTCATTATTACAACCATAAAGTTCTTGTGTTTGTCTTTTTGCACATCTATGTGAAAGTTTCTTCAGAATTTATATTGTGAAGTGAAATTTTTGAGTCATTTAGATATGCACATTCAAATTTTATTTATTTATTTATCTAGAGACAAGACCTTTCTCTGTAGCCCAACTCACTGTGTAGTCCAGGTGGCCTTAGACTCACTGAAGTCCTCCTGCTTCAGCCTCCCAACTGCTGGGATTATGGGGTGTGTACCACCACACCCAGCTTATGCGTTACTGGGGAGTTGAACGCAGGGCCTGGCAGCTTGCTGGGCAAGTACTTTAACTGCTGTGCTATTCCTCCAGCCCTACACTTAAGGTTTTAATAGATCTTCCAAAGTGCTTTCTAAAGTGGCTATACTAATATATGCTTCTAGTAGGAGTATATGAAACTTTCAACATACTTTTTTTTTTTTTTTTAATGAGGCAGAGTCTTGCTCTGCAGACCGGGCTGACCCTGAACTCGGTAAGTAGCACATGCCAGCCTTGAATTCATGGCGGTGCCTCCTGCCTCAGTCTCCTGATTGCTGGTATCATAGCCATGCACCACCACACCAGCATATGTGGTGCCGGGGAATCAGCTCAGGGCCTTCTGCTTGCCAGGCCAGCGGTCCAACCACTGTGCTGTTCCTCCAGCTCCTCTCGCTGGTTGATCAAGTGTCAGGTCATTCTGCCTGCGTTGTGCTGATTTCTCTCCCTCATGCTCGGCACAGGGCGGGTGCCACAGCTCTAAGGAGGAGTCCATTCAGCAGAAAGCCAAAGCCTCTCCATAGACTTATCACTAGCATCCCTAGTTACCGGGCCATTTTCAGAGTGATCAGATAATAGGCCTAAAGGAAAATGCTTTTCATGATTTGCTTTTTAGTCCAGTCTGATTTACTTCCTGGTGTGGTCTTACCCAAAATCCTGAGGTTAACATAACAAATACATTGTCTTGCTGCTTGAGCCGTTCTGAAATGAGTTTCCGTGCCACACGTAGCCAAAATAGTTCTAACATACAATTAAACAAATGGGAACATAATGCCAGCAATTACCGTGCTTCCTTGAGGCATGAGTCTGGTCTTGTGTTCTGTGATCAGTATTATTTGTGCCCATCTAGCACTTACTCTGTATACTTTCTGGTTAAAGCAATCTATTTCTCGTGGGGGGTGGAGGCCACCTGTTTCACTCTTACTTAGTGTGTTTGTGGGGCAGCTGAGCACATGTGGGCACGTGCCTCAGCCGGGCGGGGTCATCCCAGGCTCGTGAAGACTAGGAGTCAGCTGTGAAGCCGTGGCTGGGACTGTGGGGCAGGAGGAAACTGACGGGAAGGAGGCAGAACTGAGAGTCGTGACCACGTCTTTGAGCTGCCCTTCCTGGAGTCTCCTGCTTTGCTTATGTCTGTGGTATTTTTAGTATTTGCCGTTGAATACCCAGTACTTCCTCTATACTTACTTTTCTCTCTATCCAGATCTTAGTTGGCTCACAGATTTGTTTGGAATATGCCAGAAGGTGGCATTTGTGGGGATTGAGTTGAGGCAGTGGGTGTGCTGTGGGGAAGAAAAGCCGTGCTGCTTTCTGAATCTTCAGGCCAGATGTGAGGGAACAGTGGGCCCTCGTGCCAGGGGGACTGGGGGGCATCGTGCCGTGGGTGCCTCTTTCCCTTACTGTGGCTTCTACTTAGGATTTTCCTGGGTGGCTGCTTTCTGAATCTTCAGGCCAGATGTGAAGGAACAGTGGGCCCTCGTGCCAGGGGGACTGGGGGGCATCGTGCCGCGGGTGCCTCTTTCCCTTACTGTGGCTTCTACTTAGGATTTTCCTGGGTGGCTGTTTTCTGAATCTTCAGGCCAGATGTGAGGGAACAGTGGGCCCTCGTGCCAGGGGGACTGGGGGGCATCGTGCCGCGGGTGCCTCTTTCCCTTACTGTGGCTTCTACTTAGGATTTTCCTGGGTGGCTGCTTTTTCTTTTTCTATTTTTCTTTTTTCTTTTTTGAGGCACAGTTGTCTCACTCTGTAGTCTAGGCCGGTCCTAAGCTGCCTATGTCGCCCGTGCTGGCTTTGAACTCAGAGCAATACTGCCTCCACCTCCTGAGGGCTGGGGTTACAGGCATGTGCTCCCACACCCAGTTTATGTGGTGCTGGGGCGTCGAACTCAGGGTCTTGTGCTTGCTAGGCAAGTGCTTTAACCACTAAGCTATTTCTCCAACCCCTGGAGGGATGCTTTTTGCAATAGTGGCCGCATTGATGATAATGATAATTGTGGGCCTGGCTGCTCGCAGCTCCAGGTGCTAAGTGTTTTCCGTCTATATCTCATTTCATCTTCATGACCCTGCTCTAGAAGGGCGACCTGGGCATCATCCTAATCCCGAGGAGAACGGAGTTACAGGGCTGCATGAAAGTCATAGGGCCATGCAGAGGTAAAAGGCCAGCAGACCGACTCCTGGGCAGCCCCTGGTCCCGGCAGCCTGCCCTCTTGCGTGCCGGGCCCCACCTCTGTAATGCTGGCCTGTGAGCCCTGGCCTGTGAGCCCTGCCTGCGCTTTGAGGCTTACATACCTCCTTGCCTGTTTGTTTTGGTTGCTTTCTTTGGAGTAATATATTTCTTGGGAATTCCAGCCTGTATTGTTTGTATTATTAATAGCAGTTCTGAATATCTTAATATTTTAGCAATTCTTAATATTTTGCATAAGCTTTATTATCTTTAAAGAAAAATAGGGCAACCCCTTTCAGGGCCTCTTTCTGGGTAGCAGAAGCTTTTTACTTGTTTTCCAAAATCATTCTCTTTGCAAAACAAAACAAAAAATGTACATTTGAATATAGTTTCTTGGGCTTATAAGTCTTCTGAAAACTGCTGCTTCCCTCAGCATGTGTAGCATCCTTTAGTAGCCAGCAGAGGAGATGTGCGGACAGTGGGGCTGGCAGAGCACAGGGTCCAGGGAAGCTCCTTCCTGTGCTCCTGGTCTCTTCCTAGCTTTCTCCCCCCACCCCATTTTATTGATAGGTAAATGTGCAAAATTTAAGGTTTGCAATGGAGTTGAGCATTTTGTGCCCATACATATCTTGTCAAAGTGACAAGGACTTTCCCGCTCTCCTTTTGTCCCTCCTCTCCTCTCCCCTACTCCCTCCCTCCCCTCCATAATCCCCTGTTTCACTTGGTTTTTCATTTTAAGTTCCATAAGAGTTGTGATCTGGGTTTCTCATATCAGAGAGACCATTTGATGTTTCACCTTCTGCTTCTGACTCACTTCACTAAGCATGATGTTCTCAAGTTTCTTCCACTTGCCTGCAAAAGCCTCCACGCTGTTGGACTTTATTGATGCATCCTAGCTTTCTTGAAGAGAGGGATTGTCTCAGTCTTCTAGGGCCTCTACGTGCAGTATATTGTGATGAGTTTTGTTTATGGGGGCAGTTGAAGGAGGTTTTTCTGCTTTATTTTTCTCTCAAACATTTTTCTAAATAATTTGTGCAATTTGTGGTCAGGCAGATCAGGAATTTTTCTTATGGCAAGTAAACTCGACAAAACAAATAGAATTTTTGTACGAAGTTTTATCAGACTTCATGGGCTGAAGAAGTTATTTTTGCCTAGACCTGTCACATTAGAATAATGCTTGTTTTTATAGAGAAAGCAAATTCTTGAGCTCATGCTGCACTGAAACATGAATGTGATTTCCAGCTTCATTTTTTACCAATTTAGGTTGACTTGCATATATGGAACCTGAAAATGAGTTTCAAAGCCAACTGTTAAAATTCTCTGTCATGTAGGAGTTACAGCTTTTGTGTTTGGGTTATTGGTACTAAGATTTAAAGTCTTGAAACTGTTTTGTTGTTGAAAACTGACTTCCTTTATCTCAGCAATCAGTCGGTAGGATAAACATGTCATTCAAAATAGTTTTCATGATTTTCTGAAGGACAGACATGCTCGTGCCTTTCAAGCAATCTAAAGCTTCCTCCATTTGGTTAAGATTCTTTCTCGTAAACTAAAATACTACAGGCCTTGACAAAGCAGTCTTCCCGCGGAGGGCCCTCTAGGGTGCTCTCCTTGGGCTCCTATGGCAGTGCGTGTTCCCTGCTGGGCAGTCTGTGGCCAGCCAGGGCATGATGCTGACAGGCTTGAGGCTGGGCATCTGCGGGTCCTGGGGAAGCAGATGCCCTTCCGCTGGAATGCTCCAGCAATGCCATTAACCTCAAAATGGGGTGCTCGTGGCCACTCCTTGCTGTTGAGCGAGAGTGAGTGATTTGTGGTTCTGTTTCATAGTCGATATATCAATTGAAAGCAATAAAAAGCATCTATTTGGTTTCCCAAATATGTTGCCTTCGAGCAGTTGTCCTTCTGAAACAGTACTCAGCATTTAACCTTAACAGCTGAATGGGATACTTTGGGGAGACTGATGCAGGAAGATCTCACCCCAGCCTGGGAACTTAGAGCGTATCTCAACATAAAAATGGGCCATGGAGCTGAGGGTGTAGCTCAGTGGTAGAGTGCTTGCCTTGGCAAGCTCGAGGCACTGGGTGTAATTCCTGGTACCAAAACAAAAAAAGAGACACCTTCCCCCCCTCAAATAAAAACGGGCTAGGGTTGTAGCTCAGTGTAAAGGCACAGATTTTAATCCTTAGTCATGAGGGAAGAAAAAGCCATGTTGGGTAGAGACAGGCTGACGAGAAACGGCGCTTTGGTGACGGTGCCTGACAGCTCTCTCACGGGTCTGAGGTGTACACCAGTGCTTTGGAGTTGGCTTATGTTTCATGCCAACCTTCTTGTTTTTCTAGATTTCCCCAGGCTTCTGTGCACTACAGGGAAAAAAAAATCAGAGCGTCAGAATTTTAATCCTGATATATTGTGGCATCTTCGACCGGCAAAGACGCCACACGGACTCTCACGATCGTGGAACGTTGACTCGACTCAACTCGACTGGACTGCAAAGACGCCACAAGGGCTCTCTTTATTCCGCAAAGCCCAAGCTTAAATACCCTTCCATACCCACATTAACATGCAATCAATCTAATAGGCTACACGTTAGCATACAAGCAGTCCAATAGGCTACACGTTAGCGTACAAGCAATCAAATAGGCTAACTCTCCAGACCCATCACCCCACCCCGGGACCTCCTCCTTAGAACAGTCCCGTGGTTCAACACCTGATCCAAATTTCAAGCAGAAGAACACCTGACTTAAATTCCAGACAATAAACGCTTCTTCGTGGAAAGGAACGTGGCCAAGGTCTGCAATGCTGAGGCTCTCGGGCCCTGAGGGCCCAGCAATACATTCCATCTTATTGTGAACTATACTTAAGGGAAATTTACACAATTTTAAGGTGTAACATGCTACATTGAAAATCACGTTGCTGTGATGTTCTTTGCTGTTTTTGTGTGTAGACCAGATGGAATGGTTTGTCCCGACTTGTTTCAGGGCTGATTTGTGAGAACACTTCCTTCTTCTTTTGGTTAGTTATATCTAACGATGGTGTGTTTAGAAACGATGGGCATAGCAGTGGCGCCGGAAGCTTATGAGAGTTTTAGCGCACTTTTCTCTTTGTTCCTAGTATCAACACTGTGGCCTGCTCTCAGCAAGTGGATAAATTTGTTACTTGAGCACCTCTGAGTGTTGGCATGGTGTTAATTTCTGGAGATTCAAGAGATACAGAAGAGGAAACAAATGTTAAACTGTAGCGCATTACACACAGGTGCATGGATTATATATAATTTAGCACCTGGAGCACTTCCTTTTTTTGTTTTTCTTTCCTTTTTGGTGATACTAGGAATTAAGTCCAGGGCTTTTACACTGTGCTACATTCTAATATCCTCTTTTTATTCCACTTTATTTTATTTTGAAACAGAGTCTTCCTCTATATTCCATTCTGGTTCTGAACTCATTATGTAGTCCAAGTTGGCCTGGGTCACATGGCAGTTCTTCTGCCTCAGCCACCCAAGGGCTAGTTTCATAGGCGTGGATCACAGTGCTTGGTTTATGTGGTGCTGGGGAATCAAACCCAGGGCCCTGCGTTGCTAGGCAGTGCTCTGACCTCTGAGCTGCTCCCCCAGGCCCGGGCCTACTTCTGATTTTGCTAAGTTGCCCAAACTGAGCTTGAACTTGCCATCTTCCTGCCTCAGCTTCCCAGAGTGCTGGGACTGTAGGCATGTACCCCCATGCCTTGCTGTATTTTCTTTTTGAGAAGGTCCTAATTGAGCTGGTTGAAGAAGAGCACAAGCAAGACAGATGCAGGTGGTAAGGACACTGGCAGCTACAGAAAGCCCAATACATGGCATGATGTGTGCCAGGAAATAGAGACACAGAGGACTCAGCACTCAGTGGGCCGGGCCCTTACCAGGAAGGGCCTCATGCACACGCAAAGGTTTGGTCCCGCTGAGGATGACACGGTTAGTGTACTTAATCAGTGCTTAAGTCTGTAGGATGCTAAGGGAATAGACATTTAAAGAATCCCTCATAATCGATGCTGTGGGAGTTAGGATCATTTTCTTATTTCAGTGCTGATGAAATTAATGAATCAGTCTATGGCAGCGGGAAATGAGGCAGCGGCAACACTTTTCCTTCTGCAGAGATGAATGTTTTGACTGTAAAGGGAGGAGGAAAGTCCCGGCAACTTTCCCGGCAGCCTCTTCAGGCCTGATGAGGGCATGGGCTGGGGTTGATAGGTGGTCTGCTCTTCTGTGTGTGGCGGCCCCACGGAGGTCTATGAGTACACAGTAATGGCTTGTATGTGCGACACTGCCGCCTCGTGAGGGCCTCTCATCTATGTTACTAATCGTTGTGCTCAAGGAGAGCCCTGTTCACGAGAGTCGCAAGAGCAGCAGGACAGCAGGTCTGTCTGATTGTTGAATCATGCCAAACCTCTCCCCGCCCCAAATCTGTTTAGGACCCTGGTACCCTGTGCCTTACTGCCTCTTTTGCTCCCTCAGTGGCAGTTCAGCAGACCTGGCTGCTGTCCTAGCTTTGTGAGTTTCTGTGGCAGGTGTAGACACTTAGAGTAGCGAAATACAGTAGAGATCTTAGGTGAGTGGTGTTGGGTCCATTCTTGGTAAGCAAAATGACTTTGGATGTATGGTACTCCCTTTCTTCTCTTTCTTTAAATTTTTTTTTTTTTAAGACAGGGTCTTACTCTGTAGTCATCCAGGCTGCTCCTGAACTCACTGTGTAGCCCAAGTTGGCCTCAAACTCATGGCAATCCTCCTGCTTCAGCCTTCCCCCAGTGCTGGGATTATAGACGTGTCCCACCAAGCCCTTTTTATGTGGTGCTGGGCAATCAAGCTCAGAGCCTTGTGCTTGCAAGGCAAGTGCTCTAATTGTTGTGCCATGCCTTCAGCCCTACCTCTTTCTTAAATTATGGATGTCAGACTAGTTGTTAGGCAGTGATCCTTCTGCATCAATAGGATTACAGGTGTGTGTCACCATACCCTGTTTTTTTATTGCTCCCCCCTTTTTTGAGACAGGGTTTTGCTGTGTATCCCAGATGGGTCATGAACCCACTGGTGTAGCCCAGGCTGGCCTTGGATTTGTGGCAATACTCCTGTCCCAGCCTCTCGAGTGCTGTGATTACAAGTGTAAGGCACAATGCCCGGCTTTGTGTGGTACTAGAGAATCAAACTCACGGTCCTGTGCTTGGTAGGCAAGTGCTTTAACCACTGTGCCATTCCTCCAGCCACTGTCTGACTAATTTTTAATGTATTTTTATCGTTACATTTGTGTCTGATGCCTGTGAAATATCCTTCAAATCAAATACTGAAGTCATGATCAGGGAACATAATGTGACCAGACCTGAGGCAAAAATACTTGTAAGAGAAGCAGTAACTTTGTGTTTTTTGTCCCTGGTGTAGTAGTGAATTGTCACATACTTAGAGCTGATGAAAATCGATTTTTCTGTCTTTGAGATGGGGTTTGTCTGTGTTGCCATCCTAAGCCTCCAGAGTGGTTGGGACATAAACATGTGCCCCATACCAGGCTAGGTTTTTTGGCAACTTTACTATTTTAATTCTGGTGAATATAATATAAATATTATATATTTATATGTGTGTGTATATTATATATATAATATATAATATATGTGATATATAATATATTTCATTATATTATATATTATATTATTATATTATATATAATATATATATATATATAATACACACACACTTTTTTTGAGACAAAGTCTCGCTTTATAGTCCAGGATGATCTTGAACTCCTGCCTCAGACTTCTGAGTGCTTAGATTATAGGCGTACGCCACCACACCTGCTTACATGGTGCTGAGGAATCGAACTCAGCCTTGTGCTTGCTAGGCAAGTGCTGTAACTGCAGTACTGTTTCTCCACCCCTGAACTTTTTTTTAATGAAGCGAGAATGTGACAGTTGTTATCTTTACTTGTGTTCAAAGAATAATGAAATTCAAGTCAGATCTGGTGTCTCACTCAGTTGTGTTGATCAGTTCCTGCTTGGGTGGAGCTTTGTGCGTTGTGTGATGTTCACCATTGGTAGAAGCTGAGTGAAAGGTACATGGCCTGACCTCTGGGCTATTTTTCCCCCAGTAACTTCTTATGACTGTGTAATTATTTCCAAGCAAAACAAGTAAAAGAAAGTAGTTAGGATATGCCAGTAGGGTTAACATTAAGGAAATCTGGTGTTTTCTTAGATTTGAAACTGTTTGTTATACTTAAATCACAGCACAGAAAACTTATTTATAATTTGTTCACGAGCTAGGTGTAGAATTCTTGCTTGGTGCTGTGCGTCATGGCTGGTGTGCACCCTGGAGGTGAGCCCTCCTCAGCAAATGAGTCGAGAGGAGTCTTGCTGCTCCTTTTCACTCTTTCTTGTGGACTTGGTGTTCTCCGGGGGTATGGATTTCAGGTAATATTCTTGTGTATGTATGTGCTTTCCCCAGAGAGTGTCCTGATTGCTCATCAGTGTTTCAAAGGTTAGTCACTACTGCCTTGCATGGTTACTTTTTTAGCATGGATTTTTGAAAATAAATGACAGTACACAGGAGAGTACACATTAGCTTCCTTTTTAATTGTCCTCGGGAAGCTTCAGCTGTGCAGAGTTCCTATCACTATTTTGAGTTAATTGATTAATTACTTATGTTTTGGATACAAGGTCTTGCTGGGTAGGCCAGGCTAGTCATGAACTCACTGCGTAGCCCAGGCTAGCTTTTACTTCACGGTAGTACTCCAGCTTTGGCCTCCTGAGTTGTAGGATTACAGGTGTGCATCAGCACGCCCAGCTTGGAACCCAGGCTCCGGCTCTTAACAGGCCAGTGTTTTAATCACTGAGCTGTCTCCCTAGCTCCCTTCTCACACTTTATTGCTCTGTAGTTGATTGACATGAGAGGTTTTGTATACTGCTGATGGTTTAGTTTCCTAAATGAAAATAACTACAGCTGTTGAGTTAATCAGCATTAGCTGTGATTTGAGGGGAGTGATTGATTTCGTACGGCTTTGGCTAGAGAAGAAACTTCCACAAGGTTTCTGAGAAAGCTTTACTGTGACTTACCTTATTGAACACTGTGTTGGCACCGAACACATTTTCATTGCTCCCTCTCTTCAGGTGGCCAGCTTGCCTGTCACATCTCCACTGTTCAGAATCTATGTAGTCTTTGAATGAGTTCAGATAAAGGGTAAAATGCTCAATATGTTTTACATGTTCCATTCCCTGTGTTTTGCACAGGTGTGTGTTTTTTCTTTAAAAAAAATTAAAATCACTCTGGAGCTTACCTTGCCCTGTAACTGTAGATAGGCTCCTTGGTTAACATTTAGGTATGTTTGATGTAGTTGCATCTTGAAGGTCTGAGATGCATTTAGAATTAAATGATTTAAAGTAAGACAAGGATGTGTTAGATTAAAATAGGTCTGGTTATATTGCTAAAAATTTATACTGGTAATTTTCAAATCTGCTTCATGTTGTTAATTTATGGGTCCCTTGAGTGCAGAGCCAATATCATTGCCATTCATTTCTCAGTGCCTAGCATGGGGTTTGGCTCCCATTAGTGTCTAGGGAGAGTTGAAATACCTTATTGAGGCACTGTTGATACTGTATATTGTTGTAGTGAGCCTCACAGTGCCTGGGAATCTTTACATCAAAGAACCCGGTGGCTAGAGTAGTGAATTTTACTTTGTTTCTAAAAGCTCCAAATCTTCCAATGGGCCATACTTCTGTAGTAGAAGTGCTTGCCTCGCATGGATGAGACCTTGGATTTAATTGATTTTTACCACTGGGGCGGGGGGTTCTTTAATGGCTTCACTTAAATATGCATTAAATGTTTTCCTCTTTCAGCAAACTCTTATTTTAAAAAGTTCAAAAACCTCTTCAGTTGCTTATGTTACTAATTTTGGGAATGGAAGAATCCTCTTCTTTCCAAACAAAGAAACAGACCAGCAAACAACAATGTGAGCGAAGTTCATTTTTGTTCATGGTGTGATTTCTGTCAGCTTATTTGGAGGGCTTTCTCTTTGAGGACTTCTTATATGTAACAACAAAGGTGTCTTAGATTTATGAACTTCCTCAGGAAGGAACACTGTTTTAATTTGTGACAACACAATGCTCTCTTGAATTCATGGATACTTATTTGATGATGACAATGTAATTCTAAATATTTGTATATAATAATGTTTTAAAAATTTAGAAAACATCCCATTTTTAGGTTCAAGTGCATTCTCTCTGCCAGATTGTCTTTGATAAATAATACCCTAGATTATTGGAAATATTCTAAAATTAGATAAAACATATTTAAAAAATGATTACATCAACATGTAAAAATCATCTGCAGTTCTATGGAAAGAGAAAGTTAAGTTTTAATACACTTATTTACTCGGAAGAGGATGAAATACTTAAGTATAAATCTAATAAAACGTGTATAGGGTTTATATGCTGAATATTGCAGAATACCAAAAAAAATGATGATTGAAGGACCTGGAGAGACATACTGTGGATGATAAGACTCCACCTAGTAAACATTCCTAGTAAATTACCTTTCAAATTGTCCTACAGATTTGACATAGCCCCTATTCACGTCTCTACCTTTTTTTTTTTTTTGTAGAATACCTTCACCCAAAATTTAAATGGAAAAGGAAAGTGCATACAGTCACTAAAACAACATGGAAAAAGAAAGAACGAGAGGAATTACTTTTCCCATTATAATAACCCTCTTATAAAAATCTGGACATTGTGGTGCTGGACAGTGAATAGAAGTAGATGATGGAACTAATAGAGAAATCAAAATAGATTCACCCACATATGCACTTTATTTTCTGGTGAAACAAAAACATGGGGGAAAGAAAGATAGCCTTTTCAGTAAGTGTTGCTGGAGATTTGGAAAGCCATGGTTTAAAAAAAGAATCAAACTTACCCTAAATTTTGTACATTACACATAAATTAACTCAAAATTGATCAAGGACTTATGTGTAAAATAGGAAACTATAAAATTTACAGAAGACGTTTCAGAGAAAATCTTCAGGACTTAGGCAGAAAGTTCTTAACACTTGATATCAAAACACAGTCTAGTTAGAAAATAAGCAAAAGATATATATATATATATATATATATATATATATCAAATAATATTTAGTAATAAAGAGGAACAAATTTCTGATATACAGAACACCTTGGAAGAGCTCCAAGGTAAGTATGCTACATGAAGAAAAAGAGCCAGTCTCAAAAGGAAACAAATGGCATGATTCCATTTCTGTACAATTTGTGGGGGGAAAAACCCAAAACACCCAGAAGCCAGTTTAGTGGTTATCAGAAGTTAGAGGTGGAGTGGTATGGACTGAAAGGTTCAGCCTGAGGACGTCTCGCTCATGTAGGTTATGGTGGTATTCCATAGTCAGAGTGACAGGGGTGAAGCTGCAGAGAGTGACCCAGTCACGCAGGTTTATGGCTGGTGAACAGTGGATGAGATTATGGAGTATACTGTTGTTGGTTCTCAGTATTATTTTTTTTTTTTGGGGGGGGGTGGCTGAGGAGGGTAATGGAGATTCAGTCAAAGGCCTTTGCAATAAACTATATTCCTAGTCTCCCCTCCCCTCCCCTCCATTCCTCTCTCCCCTCCCCCATGTCCCCTCACCCCCAACAGGATCTTGCCAAGTTGCCAGATTTACGGTCCTCTAGTTTCAGCCTCCCAGAGCCATTGGGATTACAGCACACACGTCCACACATGGCTGCTGTTCCGTGGTTTTGTTATAGTGCTGTGGTCAACTTAGAGGGTCACTGTGGGGAGAGGTGCGTGGGACTTTCTACACATTTCTTTGTACCTTCTTGCAGATCAGTTATATTTTTAAAGAGGAAAATTTAAACAAACCTGGTACTTCATTTCATGTTTTAAGAATTCCGTCTTGAGGATTAGTTACCAACTTTTCAATATATGCACGATGCAGTCTTGTCCTGTGGAATCAAGATGAACATCTGTGCTTCAGTTTGTATTGCGGGACCTGTTTTTAAATGAAAAAGTTAAGCACACACATTTCCTTCTTCAGCCTTAAGGCTTTGTTGTTGTTGTTGTTGTTATTAGAGTATTTGAATTCCTTAGAATTTTGTTGTAGTCTTTCTGGATTTAAGAAAACCACCCAGGGTTAGACATTGTGGACTTGCCTCAGGCTAATTATTTGGAATCAGCATTCCTCTCCCTTGTTTTTCTGCACAGCAGGTGCAGTAGAGAGATAGCAGCATAAGTCTAGGGATGGAGCTAAGTGTGCCACAGAGGTTAAAGGGTTTCCAACAGATGGCCAAGAATATTTTGAATATCCTGAATGATTTGGCTTGGTTTAGCTTGGGGTTGAATACATAAAATGGAGAATACAACTGAGCAGATTTAAAAAATAACACTGGATATGGTTGCTGTGTTAGAATGAGAGAGTCACTCAGAGATAGGCCAAAGAATACATTCAAGATGCCCAGCCATCTCAGTGAGCTTTACTTAGAAAAAGGTTTTGGTCCTGATTTTGGTTTATGGAAGAACCAGATTTTTTTGGTATCCAATCCTTAATAAGCAATCCAGATTCTATAGTGTACATTTAGCCCCATAGTAAATGAAGGCAGATCACACGAGCGTAGAATGCTTTGTCTTCTATTGAATTTAATGTTTTCATAATTATTTTGAGAAAATATTTTCAGGTGCTTTACAAGTGGTTAAGAGGCAGCTCTTTCCTAAGTAAATACTGTATTTGAACAGTAGATATAGCAGGAAAATGGCATGGCCATTTTTGTGAAATAAATTTTCAGAAAAATATTTTAGAATAGTCAGGGCTAGGATTAGATCAAAACATAATTTTTTCTCAATTATTAAGGCTTTTAACCTTTATAATTGCCAGACATAAATTCTGGTGCGGATATTAAGATCTTAGGTATCTGGTTCTTTTTTAAAAGTACCAAAATTGTTTTCTGCTTATATTTACAGAATAAGAGGGTGGGAGGAATAGCACAACAGTTAGAGTGCTTGCAAGTCCCTGAGTTCATTTCCCCCGTATCACATAAGACAGACATACTGATGCACGCTTGTAATCCCAGCATTCAGGAGGCTGAGTTGGGAGGATTACAGTGAGTTCCATGCCAGCCTGGGCTACATAATGAGTTCAGGACCAGCCTGGGCTACAGAGTGAAGCCCGTTATTTTTTTTTAAAGATGAAGAAAAAGAAAAATAGAAATTTAATAAGAAATAAATGGTTTAAGTCTAATAAAGAAAGAATTGCAATTAATTTTGCTTAGCTGTGTGTGTGTGTGTGTGTGTGTGTGTGTGTGTGTGTATTTGATTGAAAAGTAAAAGCTAAAAAGTGCTTGGAAAGAAAGTTGTTTTTTTTTTTTTTTGTCACTCAGCACCCTTGAGTCTAATCACCCTCTGCAGTGTTCATGGTTGTTTACATTGGCTAATTTGAATTGGTGAATTGAGAGAGGGTGGCTAGAGAGCTCCAGAATATTCTGTATGGCTTCATTTTAAATTTGCTCCATTCTTCTGGATATTCTGAGTTGTCTCAGCAGTAGTCAACAGGAAAGACTCGCAGTTGACACAAGAAAGTTACTTTCTGGTACCTTCTACAGGCACTAACCTGACCCAACTGGAGACCTTATCGTGAGATCAGACTGAACTCAGCCAGACGTCTGTCATTTGATAATCTCAAGCCCTCAATGAGAAGCTAAAGGTTTCTCAAGTATCTAGGTTACACACTTCTTTGATAAGCCAATTCCAACTTCCCCAGCCCCATTATTTCTGTATGTATTACGTAAGAAAGGAAAGACTGTAAAAAGTTCCAAAACTTTATTGTATAGTATAGGTTACCATAAAATACTGTGTTGAATAGACGTTGTATACATGCAGAATTCATTCAGTTAGGTAGCTAAGAATGTTTTGTTAGGTTTCACTATGTTCCAGTTTTGAGAAGTATCAGACAAGACAGATCTCAACTTTATGATTGGGTAAACTTGGTGACTGCAGGTGTTGATGTGTTTTTTTTTAAACAATCTGATGTTTAAAAGCATAAGTATGACCCAAATTAAAAAGAAAGGTGTGGAAAGCCATTGACTGTAATTTTATCTTCACCGTAGTGCTTAGAGTATGAGGATGCTATAGCTTTGGAAGGAAAGCAGACTGGATTCAGCCACCCTACCAGAAAAAGACAAGGAAAAACTAACAACAGCAATGCTTTATTTTAATATTGTGAATATTAAACAAAACAATGTGAATTGTACTGCAAAATTTGATACATCAGGAAGATATATTTCTCTGCACATGCTAGTTTTATCTGTGATTCCAAGTCCATGTTTATGCAGGGATCCTTAACTTCAGTGACTTGAACTAGACTGAACACTGATTTTAACGTGGTACTTCCTCCTAGGAACTGGTATTGAGAGGGGAGGAGAAGAGGAAAAGAGAGAGAAAAGAAAGAGAAGAGAAGAGAGAGAACGAGAAACCCTGTCCCTCCTGGTGGCAGACTTGAATGCTAGGGTCTAAATCAAGGTGTTTGTTGGCCTGGTTGATTCCATCTGAGGCCTGTGAGGGATCTGTCTCAAGTTTCTCTCCATGGCTTACTGATGGCTATCTTCTTCCTGTGTCTCTTCACTACAATTCCTTTTACTTTTTTTTTTTTTTTTGGGGGGTGGGGGGAGACACTCTATAGCCCACGCTGGGCCTGAACTCACTATGGGGCCCAGGCTAACCTTGGACTCATGGCAATCCTCCTGCCTCAGCCTCCTGCGTGCTGGGATTACATGCATGCCCCACCACATTCAGCATATATGGTGTTGGGGTATTGAATTCAGGGCCTTCCCTTTAACTTTAACCACTGTGCCACTCCTCCAGTCCTCTCCACTACAGTTCTAACTCCATGTCCAAATTTCCCCTTTTTATCAGGACACTAGCCAAGGATAGGATGAATTAGGGCCCACCATAGTGTTCCTATTTTAACTTGATTACCTCTGTACAGTTCCTGTCGGGTTTAGGAGTCCAGCATATCTTTTTGGGTAGGGGGAGACACAGTTCAACCCTTAAAAGCATCACCCATAGCCTTGTCAGCAGCCCCTCACTCCTGCTTCTTTAGGCTGTCCCTGGTCTGTGCTTCTGTAGGTAACCTATCACCCTGTTCCTGTCAGTCACCTCAGTAAGTTCATCAGTGCACCAGATTGGCCCTGGGTGCAGTCGTCACTTTGGCCTATCTATCGTGCTCTGTCTGGAGTAAATAAATTCTTATGGTCATGTCTTCCCAGAAAAGTATTCCCATAGCACGTGGAATTCAAACCACAGTTGTACTCTGACCACTGTCTGCTGTATGAACTTGGGTGCATAGGAAGGCGATTTGCAGAGGTGAAAAAAATAGGCACAAAACTATGTAGAGAGAAATGGCTTCATGGATTTTTGAGTTGTCACTTGCAATTTTTTTCTGGATAACAGTCGAACGCCAGCCTCTGTGGACTACCATTGTGGCTTTCCACTATATTTCCCCTTGATTCAGCTTCTTTAAGCTGATTGCAGTTACTGTTACTGCCCATTCACTCCTCCCCCGCCTACCCAAAACCAGTTCATGCAGAGTTAGAGCAGGAAATGCATTACAGTGTGCTACTCAAGACCTGGTATTGCCTTTGAGATTTTGTGAAGCTGTCCCTGGCTAGATGGCCTGGAAAGAACCATTGTGGTAGAATCATGAGCCATGCAGGGAAGGGGAGGTAGAGTCTCTAGCTAGTCATTGGCTCCTTTCAGAGTACCTGTTACTGTGCACACACTTTACTTTAATTAGGGCTTGAGCACTCTGAACCCTGAATTTTTGAGATTTTTTTCCTGAGTCTGTGGTACAATCATGTGATTTTTCATCCTTAGCTTGTTGATATGATAAATTATATTAATTTATGAGTGTTATACTAGCCTTTTCTCTAGCCCCTTGATAATTTTTAAAAAAATCTATATTCAGAAGCAATATTGGTCTATAACTTTCTCTTTTGGTTGTGGTATTAGAAAAGTACTGGTCCAATAGAATGAGCTAAGAGCTCCTGTCTCCCGGAAGGTATTGTAGAGAATTACTATAATTTTTTCCATATGTATTTGGTACAGTTGACTGAGAAACTGCTTCAGCCTGACGATTTCTGTTTTTGAAGCGTATTAATTACTGGTCATATTTTTTTCATAGATAAAAATCCTACTTAGACTCTATTATTTTGTATGAGTTTTGGTAGATTTGTCATTCAAGAAATTGGTTCATTTCATGCATTTATTGAATTTATAGATATAAAATTGTTCACAAAAAGATGGATAAAAGAGATTTATAAAAGAGGGGAGAGTGAGGAACCCATGTTGACTGAACTTACTTTTAGGCAGTGGGGTTGATGTTGGTGTTAATTTGACTGGACTGCCAGTGTTTGAAGGAAGACTATGAATTCTTGATTTGGAATTGCTGAGTTTGAGGAGGAAATTGTTGGGAAGACTAGATGCTGTGACTGGAGTATCCTTGGAGAGTCTCTAGCATGGTTTGGTGGTGGAAGCCTTGTTGACTGCAAAGTATCACCAGGGAGACACACAAATCCGGAAGGGGTCATTTGTCACCTCAGGGACAATCAGACAGGAAAGGTCAGTGAAGAAGTGTAAGTGGAGAAGTAGCCATCTGTCGTAGCCATTAAGTTTGAAGAAGCTCAACAAATGTTTATCAAACATTTGTTAGCATGTTGAGGACAAAAATTGTAAAGTTGGGTTGCTGCAGGCTGATGCAAGACCCATGCATCAAAACCAACAAAGCCAACAGTGTGGATGGTTCTTGAAGATTACAAGAGGGGAAGAGAAGGATTGCTTAAGAGAAAGATAGAAGGAAGATTCCCACCGGAATGGGGAAGATTGTGTCTCCAGAAATACACTTGCAATAGTGTTTATTGAGGCATGCATGGTGTCTAGCACTGGCTGTGCTCTGTATGTATTATTTAATGGACTGCTTTAACAGACTTGTGAGCCTTAAGAGGAAAAGCTAAGCAAGATATGCCCCTCTGTACCCTACGGCACTGAGTTATGTCCTTGATGCTTTCTTTTTCTCCTCTCCTCTTCTTTCCTCTCCATTCCATTCTGTTTTTTCTCTATTTCTTTCTCCTTTTCTTTCTCAAGATTTTACTAAGTTGTCTAGGATGACCTTGAACTTGGGATCATTCTACCATCAGACTCCCAAGTAGCTGGGATTACAGGCATGCACCAGCACAGCCAGTTAGGTCACCAAATCTGTATACATCAAATCCATACAGCTTGTACAAAATGGAGACAACGAAGGACCCGAGGCTCATCTGAATGCAAAGGGACCCCATTCCTCACATCTGATGTCCTGAAAAATCTCTGTATAACATCATGAATTCAAAGTTATCTGCTAGGCACAGAAAATATAGGTACAGAACTCAGACCATCTCTTGGGAGTTTTGAAAATGAGATTTGCCAAACATCTGTAGTCGTGAATTAAGCGAATGCCAATAGTTAAGAAAAAATCATCTGTACATGGCAGTGGAAGGGACAGAAGTCCTGTTAAGCGTGAAGAAAGATTGGTCTAGGAATACACGAGTAAAGAATAGCAATTGAGACTCACAGGGTGGCAATTAGGGAGAAAGATGAGGTAATGGGAAGCTATGTGAGTGCTTTTTATAAAGATTACTAATACTTGTTTAGAACTACACGGAGGACAGTTAATCAACCTAAATAGGAGAGTCAGAAAGCAAGAAAGGCTAGGCCACCTTGAAGCCACTAGGAGATGAGAAAGTCAGAGATGAATGTAAGAAAATGAAATAGAATCACATAAATGAGACCCCCTCACCGCCCCGTCATCCCCCTTGGTAGAGCTCAGCGGGAAGAGCTTCACTTATTGGTTAATGATCCTCATTGGTTTCCATTGGATAACGTAACATCTTTCACTGTGGAATAAACCACACGGGGTGCACGTGTCTCCACTGCGCGCATCTCCTGCAACACCAGCTAGCTCGCTCCGCGTGCCACCCTGTGTCCCTGCCCGGCGGCATGGTGCAGAGCGTGTGCTGCCTCACTTCAACCCGTGTCCTTAGTCCTTCTTCCTTTGCTTGCTCCATACACATGTTCTTTCATTTCTGTACAATGTGGAACAATTGAGATTAAGGTCTTCATTAGAGAATATAGGTAATTCCTTAATCAGCTATTCAGTAGCTCACGTTTCTCTTTTTGCTTCTCCATCTGGAATTGCAACTAAGAAATAGGAAATCATAAATTTGCTTGGGAGTTGTACATCTTTTAGAGATGACCTTTTATCCCTTGCCTCTTGATTTCTCTTATATCATATTTTTAACGCAAGATAACTGCTTGCGTGCTTTCCATTTCTTTCCTCCCTTCCTAGACAGGGTCTAACTCTGTAGTCCAGGCTGGCTCTGAACTCACTATGTAGCTACATAGCCCAAGTTGGCCGTGAACTCGTGGGAATTCTCCTGCCTCAGTCTCCCAGGGGCTGGGGTTGCAGTTGTGCACTATCACACCTGGCTTATGTGGTGCCTGGGAATTGAACTCAGGGCCTTGCACTTGGTAGGCAAGCGCTCGGACTGTTGTGTACTCCTCCAGCTCTTTTATTTATTTAGGCGCTTTAGTTGCACAGCTTCAGTGCTCTGAGCTGTATCTCCAGCCGTTTTTATTTTGAGACAAGGTTTTCTTAAGTCACTAAATTGTCCTTCTTGAGGCTGAATTTGCAAATGTATCCAGCACCCAGAGTTCTGGGATTACAGCCTGTGCCAACCAGCCAGCCCGACAAAGTTAGTAGATACCTGTAACTTTTCCCGGTTGATTCAGAGAAATACGTTATATAACGTTGCACAAGGGAGCAATTTTTTTTAAGGGAGCAATGTTTTTTTTAAAAAACTTTTGATTGAAAGGTAACATGTATATATGGAGCTGCGTGTACTTAACCATTTACTTTATAGATGTCCATTTTTACAGTGGTTCCATCCGTGTGTCTTGTTCTTGGACTTGAAGAGACCATATGCTCAGTTATGGGGTTTCCTACTTTGCAACTGTTATAGGAAGAGAAAAGGCAGTGCCCACACTAAAGTCTCAGACAGAAAAGAAGTATCACTTATATAAGACTTGCCAGCAGAAAGGCATGATGACGTTTGCTTTGACTTTTCAATTAAACTTCTGCAACAATCCATAACTCAGACAATTGAAGGAAAAATTGTTCTCTCAGTAGTGACATTAATGTTTACTGTTGGGTAGAAATAATAGTACTTGAGATTAAATTAGAAATTCATGAGGCTGGAGAAATAACACAGCAGTTAGGCCTGGGAAGCACAAGGCCCTGAGTTTGATTCCCTAGCACCACATAAACCTGGTTTGGTGGCTCATTCCTGTAATCCCAGCACTCAAGAGGCTGAGGGAGGACTATTGCTGTGTGTTTGAGGCCAGCCTGGGCTACATAGAAAGACCAGAGCCAATCAGGACTACTCTATGCTACAGAGTCACACCTTGTCCCAAAGAGAACAGAAAACCTAACCAACCAACCAAACAAACAAAATCCAAAAACAAAACAAAAAGAAGAAAGAAAAAGAGAAAAATTCAGGCTACCTATAGTACTTTCTTATAAATGCTGTGTTCTTTAAGTTATCTGATGGTACCTAATAAAAACTTGAGGCATTGATTGGCCATTTTTATGGATAAATGCCTTATATATCAGCACTTTATTTGGCTTTTGTACTGTATTCACTACGTAGAAGTCCCTGGTTGCGAGGTAAGAATCCTGAGTACTTGAGCTTTCCTTGAGAGTTTTTCTGCCATACAAGGTAGAAAGTAGTTGTGGCTGCTGCTCTACTATTTTAAAGGATTATTTCATTGTAAACTGAGAGTTTTTCTGTCTCCTTCCCCATTGAATGTGGGTGGAAAACAAATGAGAATTAAGCAGCTACACAATTTTGTGAACCTTCCAGGAGCCCTTCTGCGAAGTTATTACCACAGACTTGAGATGTCTTTGTGGGGCTGCTGATTTCTTTCGAGCCTTACGAATTTTGCCAAAATGTTACCCATTTTATAATCCCAAGAATCACAGTAAATGACGCACTGTTTAGTTTCTTCACATGGCCTTGCGTGCGTCACGAGACTCTAGCCATCTGCTTAGTCCAACTAAGTCGTATTTTGACTTGTCCCATAATCCTTTTAGTTTGTTTTTAGATTTATTAAGTGTTTTTCATGTAATTGATGGAATAGTGTACATTTAAAAAACTATTTCCACATGACCCCAGAGGCCTCCCATTGGAGTTTAACAATAGTGGAGACATCGCATTGTTTATTCAAAGCTGCCATAGAATCAGTGCTCGCAGTGGGGGAGCCTGAGGTTTAGGCCAGGCACAGTCTTGGGGTGATGATTTAACTTCTTCATCATGTAGTTAGCAGCTCACTCAGGTTTATCCCCTGGTCACAAACAGGTAAATCTTGATTCTGCCCCGTCCCCTTTGCCATCAAGTTGACCTGTGAATACCTGACTACTTGAGTTTTCAGACGGTTTCCAAAGAAATGCCTTTCTAGGGAGTTGCGTGAGACCTGTAAAGGAAAACATATTTTTGTCCTGACATTCTTGGGCTTAGCTTTCAAGGAGAGATATATAGCTTCTCAGTCCTCCCCCTGACTTGTCCTCCTGTGAGTCAGAGGAAGGATAGTTTTCAAGGGAAGGAGATCCAGAGATACCACTATCCTATCAATAAGGAAGAGAAAGTCAGGCTATAGAAGAGCTACCTGTTTGTCAGGGTAGTACCCCCTTATTCTTTTTTTTTTTTTTTTAAATACAGTTTCAGTTACCTGAGGTCACTGGGAAATTCCAGAAATAAACAATTCGTAAGTTTTAAGTTACACACTCTCCTGAGTTGCCCAAGGCTATCCCCTCTTGCCCCACATCGGCCTGCCTTACACAGGACCGTCGCTTTGCTCATCTTAACCACTCTGTACCCACTGCCAATGTGTTAGCCATGTGGCAGCCACCTTGGTTATCAGATCACCTGTCCCTCTGTGGCAGTACTTCTATGCAGACAACCCCTCCTCTTCTTTCTCCTCTCTTCCCCAGTTATCTCTTATTTTACTTAATAATGGCCCCCAAAAGCAAGGGGAGGGAGGGAGGGAGGGAGAGAGAGAGAGAGAGAGAGAGAGAGCGCGAGCTCACATTAGGCTTACAGTGTGCCTTAGTTTACATATTAAACTTTATAAGAGTCTAACTGTAAACACAGGGGAAAATGTAGTATATCGAAGGTTCAGCGGTTTCCGGGATCCACAGACTATCTTAGAGATTATCCCCTGTGAATAAGAGGCCTACTGTGTACAAATTCTGTAGGACATCCTTCTGACAACATTATGGACTCTAGACCCATAATGTGCTGCGCTCACACTCCCTGTCCCCATCTGGACCAAGTTCTGACTTCTCAGCATTCTTTGAACATGCTCATTATGCTGGTCTCCTCATACCATTTTATGTGTGTAAATAGGTTTTCTGAGGATTAAAACATCCAGAGGATTTCCTTTATACTTGTCTACTCCAGTGCTCTCTTATATTGAAGTCCTTAAAAATTAGCATATGTGGTAAACAGCATCAAGGGGATTCATCTGTCCAAACAAAACAGGACACAGAGATGGGAAGGACAGGAAAATGAAGCTTTTAATAATCACTTTGTGAAATGGGTACCTGCTCTCTATGAAGGCAGTAGCACACCAAACTGACAGATGAGGGGTTCACAGATCCCTCCCTCAGCCCTTTTGTTGAATGGCAGAGTTCACAATCTTCTCGATGAAGTCTCAGTGGTTCCTCTATTCAAATAAGGTGGAAAGGTGTCTTAGTTACTTTTTCATTGCTGTGAGTCAATACCTGACATCCACAAATTTAGGGGAAGAAAGGTTTATTTTTGCTCACAGTTTCAGAAGGTCACAGTCCACTCAAGGGTGGCCAGCAGCAATAGAAGTACATGGCAGAGGCAGAGCTGGAGGCAGCTCCTCAGGACATCACAAACAGGAAGCCAAGCTCTATCAAGTCCAGTCTGTCCCCAGAGGAAAAAAGCTGTAACAGTCTTTCTTCTTCCTTCCTTTTATACATTTCGAGTTCCCAAATGGGCCTCCCACTTCCGGGTGGGTGTCCTTCACTCATTTGCTGGCCTACAAGTTACATTCTAATCTAGGCTGGTTCCTAACTGCCTAATCCAGGCTGGTTCCTATTTGCCTAACATAGGCATGGCTCTTAAACCCTAGTCTAGGCATGATTCCTAATTGCCTCAAGTTGACATAATCTCTCTAACGGTCACAAAAGATGATTTGCTAAAATCAGATTGGTTGAGGGCTATGGTGGTTGCTGTGAGGCAGCATTCATTTCACCCCTGCCCCTTTGTCTACTTGGCATAAAACACAGGAAAGTAAGAAAACTCCTGGGAAAGGGAGACAGAATGAGAAATTTAGTTGCCATTATTCAGTAACACATGAAAGTGCACCATTCACTATCACAGTGTCTTCCCCTTTTATTTTAACAATTTGCCTCCATTTTTCACTTATTGCATATAAAGAGCTAGTTGTTCTTTTTAAAAAAAAATTACTTTAAGTTGTCCAGAGTCCAGTTGGGACCAATCTGTCAAAAATAAGAGGGTGTTCAGTTGGTGTGACTTGGGTGCTTTCTCTCTGAGTCAGTCCCTGGGTAAGGCCCAGGACCACCAATACCTTCGCTACTATGGTGGGGAAAGCTAAAGCAAAAGTTATTTTTCTTTTCTGGTTTTTGAAAAAGCTAACCTTTTAACCAGGCAGTGAATGGATCATTAACACTTGAATTTTCAGCTAATTTATTAGCCAGAGTAGTAACAGTTCCATCAGGGGTTGTATTGTTGGGGATGAATGCACAGCACTGATCTCCCAGCATAATATTAATTCCCCTTTTTATTAGTATCATGCCTAAAGCCAACCTGTTTTTCCATGTCATCCTACTGGTTACATCTGACTATTCAGATATTCAGTCTACATTTGTGTTGACTATGGACCACCAAGACAGGATCAGTTTGAACTCTTCAGTTGTTCAATATTTGGTTTTGAATTCAGTGGGAAACCTTCCTGGGACCTCGATAGCATCTGCACAAATGGGTTTGAAAGATCTACCGAGGTTTGTGAGTTGTCTCTTAGCCCAACATAAGTTTGGGACCCTGGGAGGCTGAGGGGATTGTTAAGCCAGGGTGAAAGGGAAAGCCCGTTGGACCAAAGTGCAGATTCCACTCCAGTCACTGAGACAGTCTCAAGCAGTGGCCTGCCACAATACCATCAGGCCACTGCTCAGGCCACAGTCAGTGCAGACTGGTTGCTTAATCCCTCAAAAGACTGGCCTTTAGAACATCAAAACATTTCCCATGAACTTTCACTTTTCCTCCCACTAGGGCCTTGTGGTACAGTTAGAGTCAGAAAGTGTTCAAACAAAGGAAGGGTACAGGCATGGGGGACAGAAAAATGAGCTTTTAATGATCACTTTGCAGGATGCATGGTCTCTGTACAGCAGCAGCACACTGAATGTGGCAGATGAGGAATTTTATCTCCAGCTCACTGGTTCCTCCCTCAGCCCCCTTTTTTATTGGCAGAGTTCATAATCTTCTAGATGAAATCTAAGGAGTTCCCTTATTCCAGTAAGGCAGAAAGGTGATTTGCTGAAGTTGGATTGGTGCCAGGGCCAAGGTGGATGCAGTGATGCGGCCTTTGTTCCTCTTCTGCCTCCTCTCTAACTGGCGCATGCCTGGTGTGAAACACGTGAAAGTAAGAAAGCTCATGGAAAAGGGAGCAAGGGTGAGACTTTGAGTTGCTGCTATAGGGCATCGTATGATAATGTGCTTATCACTGTCACTCACAGTATATTTAAAATTTTAACTCTCTTCCTCCTTCCAAGTCACTAAGTTGCCCTGATTGGGTTCCAACTTGTGATCTTTCCTTCCTCAATATCCCAGGTAGTTGTGATTACAGGTATGTGTCACTGTGCTGTTCTTTAGAAATCTTTTTGTGGTGCTAGGGATTGAATCCAGGACCTTGTACATGCAGAGTATACTACCACTGGGCCACATTCCCACCCTTTTGCACCTGTCTTGCACATGCCTAATTTACTTAGAAAACTCCACAGGGCCGCACCTATGTTGTGTATTATAACAATAATCTTGGCTTTGGCACAGTGAACATTCCTGGTTTCAGCTTTCAGAAGTGGTCTCCTTGAAGCCCTGGTGCTGAAATAAGGAGTTGCTGTGTGGGAATTCTGTAGAGAAGAGACTTAGCTCGGGTGTGAACTAGCAGCCACCTAGCAGCAGCTGTATGTACCTAGTTGGGTATTGGGGCATGCTCCTTGTTTTAAGTAAGCACTATTCTTTAAGAAAAAGGCCACCTGTGAGTGATGGATTTGTCTGTCAGCTTGGAATCTCATTAAAGTCTGATGGAGCCCCTTTCTTGTCAGTGTCAGTTTGCCGTTTCTGGTACATGCACTGTCAGTTATTTGTCTCTGGTTTCCATCTTTTAGGAAGCAGAGGTGGTGTTCAGCTCTGCTTCCTGCTGGTTGGCTTCTGTGGATTTGGCATTGGGCCCACACATCTGTGAAATCGAAAGCTCCCTAGGTGATTCTGATGCACAGTCATGGTTTAAAAACTTTAAAATAGAAGAGCACGTGTAGATCAAAGAGTTCAGGGAAAATACACAACCGTTATTCTTCACCCCTGGCAACAGGTAGAGGGGGTGTTTTTGCTTAGAGTCGGGGGCCATTGCAGAAATAATCCTGTTGGCAATGAGAAGTTAAGCTCTAAAGGATTTAGACCTATTTGCTTCCTTTTCCCGAATAATTGTGAATAGGAGTCTAACTGTTTTCTCCTGTGAAAGATCAAAACCACTGGTGATTCTGGCTGTCTGTTATTTGGAAGCTATCAAATCAGTGTAGTATAGTTTCTCCTACCTATCACCCCTATAATTAATATGATCAAATAAAACGCCCTCCCCCTGATCTGTAGAAATTTACAGTATAGATTA
Organism: Ctenodactylus gundi; assembly: GCA_004027205.1. NCBI lineage: Eukaryota > Metazoa > Chordata > Mammalia > Rodentia > Ctenodactylidae > Ctenodactylus > Ctenodactylus gundi. The sequence continues at coordinate 114,020 of PVKB01004434.1, read as the reverse complement.
GCATATCAAAGGATGGGACAGTCCTGTGGTTAACAAGATAAATAACCTTTTCACAACTTTGAGTTCACAGACTTGTTTGCATAGGAAGTGACTTTTTGTCTTACACCTACAACTGAGCAGGTTTTCCTTAACACCAGCTTTCAGAAGACCTGGCCAAGTCACTTTTTGAGTCAGTAATTTTCTTAGGGTTAATTTCTGACAGCTGAACTTCTCTTCAAAATCCCCTTTGATGTTGGGCTGAATTAACAAATGGAAGGCTTGGCAAAGCAGTTTACTAATTTATAGCTGTATCCCTCTACTTTCTTTGTGTTGCTAAGTACTATAATCTTTGACCTGAAAGGAAGAATTCTGCTAACAAGTAAACATTTAAGACGCCTGTGAAGTCTTATGTGTGTGAGTTTGTACTGTCTGCTGGATAAAGAAATGACTCACTTTCCATCTGCTAATGAAAGTGAGGTGGTTGTTTTACAGTAGGTTGAAAGGAAGTACTTTGAATGCTAAGGGCCAGATTTCCTTGTTATTTTTAGATTTAGTTGGCCATTGCCTTCAATAATTTGAGTGTTGCGTGGTAAATTGTAATTTCTAAGTGCAGAAATATTCTGTATTGAGTGAGTTAGCATTATTGTGAATGAGTGAACTGTGCTACCAAAGGCTACTTGGAACAGTGAGAGGAAACGGAAACGTGACTCATTGATATACTTCAAGAGCATCGAGGGGAATTGCTAATTTCAGAGCCAGAACTGAAGCAGGGTAGGGGAAGCAGAACCCGGAGTGGGGCCAGGAGAAAGGGATTCTAGGAGCTCTAGATGGTCAGTAGCACCACCTCTGTGACAGTGGCCAAATCACCTTTGTGCATATAGTCAAATTTGAATTCTTTGTTACTAAGATCTACTCCAGCTTCAAGATCCAACAAGTCTTTGAATTCTGCTGATTTTCTAGTTTGTGTAGAAATGGGTGTGTTTTTTTAATGGACTTCAGATGGGACTCATCAAGGCTTCAGGAAATGGAACTTATGTTTACAATTTGAAGTGAACTGCCTCAGCTGAGTTTGGCTAGTCCATAACAGATGATAAGGCAGGTAAATTGGTACAGAGGCTATGGGCAACTGATTTCCTGTGGCTGTGGAATTTGGTGTGTGGAATCACAGATCCATAATACTTTTGCAGAAAGATTAATTGTTGTTCTACAGCAAAGGTTTTTTTTTTTTAAGTTTTCCTTTAAAAAAACAAAGTAGCACAGAAGTAACAAGAGCCCTGCCATTTTAGATTTTCCCTGATGTCCTCTTTGCCCTGTCACCTTTCCGATTTAGCTACCTCATGACCTGGGGACTCACTTTACTGATACCCTGCCCCCAGACTGCTGTTGGAAATATTTCATATCTCCCCCTACCCCCTAAGCAGGCACAAGGCATCAATTAAATTTCAAATCACTATTTCATATCTCCCCCTACCCCCTAAGCAGGCACAAGGCATCAATTAAATTTCAAATCACTAGGTTCTTGCCATTGTTAATGTATTGTTATTTAATTCTGCAGACCTACTGCTAATTGTTCCTCACTCCTTCTCTTTTGTTCTTGTGATCCATCCTATTCTTGTGGTTTTTGCCTTTAAAAACCCCATGCCATCTCCTGTTCTGGTACTGAGAATACAAGGGGGCTAATAAAGGGCTATTAGCTCTCCCTCACCTGAGGTGCTTCTCCTGTGTGATATTGTCTTGTTCAGTGTGACAGCACCATACTACCTTGTTTTTGATGCCTTACTCTATTTAGAAATTATTTAGACCGACCTAAAGTATATACGTATTTTCCCTTAAGAACAGTTACTTGCAGGGCAACCTACATTTCCCCGACCCCTTTGTGACTAGCGGAAGCTTTAGCACCCGTCTTTCCCTTTCTGGCCTCTGTAATTTTCCCAATGACGTGATCTCCCCACAACCTGTCCACAAAAAACAAAACAAAACAAAAAACAAAAACCAAAAAACCCAAAACGGTCACTTACATAACTAACTTCCAATTTTTTAGCTCTTAGTATACCTTTTTTCCTCTGTCACGGTTGTGTAAGAAGAACTTTGTGTTCTACTAATTATTCAACTTTTTTGCAGGCAAGATTGGTAGATCATATAAAATGTTGGTTCTATACCTAGTTAGAACTTATCAGTGTATTCTTTAAAAATTAATAATCTGGCTTATTTAATTTCATGTTTTGAGAAGTGGGGGTTAGTAAAGTTTTTGTCAGGGTCATGATTAAATTCTCTTTAGTATTTGATGACCATGTGAATACATTAATTGTCACAGAATAATTTTGCAGCAAAATTAAAAATTTCCAGATGGCTCCTTTCAAAATTAAGTAGTATTTGCAAGTTTCCATATTTTTATTCCTTAAATCACAGCGTATATTTACTACCACGATTTCCATTTTTTTTGGTCTTTTGCGTAACTGGTACCACTAGCACCCTGTCTGTTCCTTTCATTGATTATAGTCTGCAGTTTCTCAAGTTCAAATTGATGCCAGTAAGCAATGATTGGTGTATGTTGTGAGCGCCTTCTACAGTGCCCCTCACTAGGTGGCAGTATTGCTGCTTTTTCCTTCTGGAAAATTGGTTCAAAGATCAGTTTCCCAAGATCGGATTGTTAATGAATGTTGAAATCACGATCCAGCTCTGCCTCATGTTTGTGCTGTCTGCCACTCGGCACAAGCATGTCCTTTAGAAGGGAGATAGTGAAGTTTTTCATCTTACATTACACAATACATTTACGCTGACCATGCACGATGTTAAAATTTTTCTTGAGAAGAGATTGATCATCACTTGTGGATGGGAAGGGGGACAGTGTAGGAAACCTCAGGCAAACTGAGGGTATCCTGTATACCAGGCTTCCTGGTGCCATGTGAGTTGTCAGAATGGAGGGAAGAAGTAAGTAGCCACTTGGGAGGGTGGAGAAGGATTCTCCAGAGGGAGACACCGTGAGAAGGATCTAGAAGGGCAGGGTAGTGTTTGTAGGGGCCAGGGTTGAAGACAGAGAAGCTTGATTTTGATCAGCTCTGGAAGCTTGGAGCTGGATTTGGCTCCTCTTTCCATCCACGAGGCTGTTGGGGACTAACTAAAGGCCTGGAGTGAACAGCCGTTGCCAGGGACTGAGGACAAAAGAGAGCCCAGGAAGTGGAGTCTGGAATTGGACCTGCTCAGGATGGAATTTGCACCTTGCCCCCCACTGGGCCAAGGGGCTGATAGCCTAGGGAAGGCAATTTGTTATGTTAGTGGACTGGGTTGGTGGGTGTGTTGTTGGTAAAGGGGGAAAGGATATGTTGTCTAGGAGAAGCAATTAAAAATGCAAAGTAGAGAACAAATTTGTCCTGAAAATAAAAGGTGGGAATGAGCTGCGAGAGAGGGACAAGACCAGTGAGTGTGTGCCTATAGGGCAGGTAGCAGGGTGTGTGTGGAGAAGTTATCACAGGTCCTTTGGCTGGTCAGAGGCCCCTTGTATGTGCTGTGCAGAGAGGGGCTGGATGGTTACTGTTGAGCTACTTACCTGGTACCTACTTTGAGCAGGTCCCGTAATGTGGCTCCTTAAATGTGGACAGGTTGTTACAGTGCCTGTCAGCTGACCACATGTTAGATTGCAGTGTTATACCTTTAACAGGCACTGCATAGGCTGACTCGTTCTCCAGAGCATTTGATAATTCCCTCCCCTTCTGTGATTGCCTGGCCCTTTCCCTGGAGATTGTAGGCATCCTGGTGTAGAGAGCCCCAGATCTACACTTTAATAAGCATCCCACGCAGTTGGGATCAGGCCAGTTTGAGAAGCATTGGTCTGGGTCCCTTGAATGCTGGCATTCCTGGGACACTGCCCTCTGCTCTTCTTCCCCCCTCCAAAGTGCAAAAGACACTCCTGAGTTTTAACCTGCAGGTTGATGGAGTGTGTGGATACTGTTTATTTTATGAGATACCCTTAGGTTTTGGTCCATTGAAGCAGGGTCCTTTGCCGGTTCCCAGCTCATGCTATCCTGTGTTTGAATACACTTTTTCTGTGACTGCACCCAATTGTCTTCTACTGCCAGTGGCTCTGTTGAGGATGGAGTGTTCTGTTCTGCCACCTGCTGGTCACCTATGGCAAATCATATCATGGTTGGAAGACAGCTCCATGTGTTAAGATGTGATTTGAAAATGAGTTTTCAGTGGAGTGTAGGTAAGGCGAAAATTCTCATCTCTAGAAAACATCTGCTCCAAGTTAAATCTTTTACACTTAATGTAGCTCTCACAGAGTTAATTTCCTCTTCTCTCAAGCTTTTTCCAGCCAAGGTGTTAACATTTAATAACAGCAGTACATTTTAAGAGATCAATTTTCTGTGTTAATCTCAAAAAGAGTGTATTTTATATGCTGCATGTCTATTCCAGGGATGAATGATCTTGTGACTTCAGGCAGTGGAGGAAAGATGTGAAGTCCCAGCTCTACACCATTGGAGAAGTGTGATCTTGAAAACTTGTTGTGGGGTTGGAGGAATAGCTCAGCAGTTAAAGCACCTGCCTAGCTAGCTCAAGATCCTTGGTACCATTCCCCAGCACTACACAAGCTGGGCGTAGTGGTGCATGCTTGTAATTTCAGCACTTGGGGAGAATTTATTTCTTTTAGGCTCATTTTGTTTTCATTGTACTCGCAGCCATTTATTACTGTGTTCTTTCTAACTGAATCTGGCTGTGCTAGCCCCTGGCAACTTTGCTAGCTCCCGACAACTAAAATCTTTGTGGAGTTGCTACAAGATACCGGATGACACAAGGGTACGTTGCTCAGATAGATGTGATTCCTGCTGCCTGGGGCTCTTGCACCTGGCCTCACCTGTTCCTCACTTTGGATAAAAGTACGTCGCAGCAGGGCCATCTCAGAGGGTTTTACTGGGTCTAAACACCCACAACTTTGGAATATGATCCGATTTTCCTCGTGATTTTGGGAAGGAGTGTTACATTGTATACCCTTCTGAATGGTCTCACATTTAGACTCAGGCCCATGACCCCAGAAACTTCTGAGGAGGCATCTTTGCTTTGTCTTCCATGTGCGTTGAAGCATTTATACATGTTAGAATTAGAAAAAGGGTAGGAAGCTTCATTTTGTCTTCTGCACATTACCAGTTAAGCGTAGAACTGACATTTATTTTGGCTGGTCCTGTCTAAAAAGAAAGTCAGCTTTCTCAAAAATTAGTGATTCTTACCTGGGAAGGAAAAGCACACCATACACAGACTGTGAAGCCTCTTGAAAACACAAGCTCCAGACAGACAGCGGTAACGACAGCAGCAACTCTAAACTAGACAGCCACCCCACACCCTATCCCAGTCTACCTGTGACCTGTAGAATAAGAAGTTTTACACTTCGATGCTGGAGGATCACACACATGGGTTTATGTTGCCCCAGGCTCCCACAGATACACAGAGATCATACCCTTTGTCCATCTCCCCGTGCATTTATTGGGCTGCAGGGTAAATACTCAATTACTCTTGTTTTCTTTCAAATAAGGTTATGTACCCTGGTTAGGTAAATCAGATTTTTTGATTTTTCATCAAACTTCATTATAATCTTATTTTGCTTACAGAGCATGCCTCATCTGCAAATACATACTTATGTTCTTATGTGACCCTTGGTTGATTCTGAAGTAATGTCTCCTTACGTGACATCTGACCTGATATCCTGCACAGGCTGCCTTGGCAAATGAAAGGTTATTTGACACCATTAACATTTCTTTGTTATTTTGAAATGAAGCTTACTTTTAGCTAAGCATGTTCTTAACAACTACAACCAACAAAGTAGAACCATACAGTGGCTGGTACTTTCTTCTGTTTTTATTTTTTTAATGATCAGTAAAGGAATCTTTAGCAAGAGGTTATGTGCATAGTTTGACTAATTTTGGAGTTTAGTTCCTTTTTCCTCCCTTTTTTTGGCTGTAAAAATGGTTACTGGCTTCAAAAAATCCTGTTTGACAAGCACCTTCCTTCTGGGATATTCAGATATTTTCAACACTTTGTTTATTCATCCACATAGCAATAACATTGAAATGAGAAAATGGAAGCTTGGCCTTTCCTTTATTTAGCACTGTGACATAGCCAACCAGTGCAGCCAGCTTCTCGTTCTGTGGGCTCTGAGTTGTTCACTCAGAAGATTCCCACAACTAGTGTTTGTGACCGTTGGAGAGATTATATCAACTTGAGGCAATCAGGTACTACACCTGGATTAGGGTTTAGGAACCACGCCTAGATTGGAAATTGAGAACCAGCCTGGGTTAGAGTATGAGTGATTTGTGGGCCAATGAATGAGAGAAGAGCACCCATCCAGATGTGGGAGGGTCAACTGGAACTCCCAACTGTATAAAAAGAAGGAAGAAGGAAGATTGTTACAGCTCCTTCCTCTGGGAAAGCTCTCACCTTCGCAATTGTCTGTGGACGCCAACTTGCTATGCACCGCAGATCTTCATCACAGATTCACTCCAATCTTGACTTGCACACATCTGCCCGTTACTGATCTCCAGTCACTGATCTTCAGGATCCAGTCTTTGCCATTGTTCTTCGAACAACCGAGATCTTCAGCAGACTCACCTGCTGTCCTGCAGTCGCGGAAGGGAGTTCTGCTACGTGGCTGAGCAGCCATGGACACTCCAGCTCTTGCACATGCAGGCCGCCATCTTGGACTATCTCTATCCTTGGATATGTAAGCCTTCTGAATAGATCCTTTTTATTATAATTTCTGTAAATTCTGCCTTTTGAAAGAACCCAAACTAATACAGCGTCCTTCCAGCTTGTAGGGAAATTGGAGGTGGATACTCATGGCTTCTTGTCTGTGCAGTTCCTCAGAAACAGGACAGGAATTTGAAGTTGGAATGTTTCAAGTAACTGTCAGCATCTTGTGGCGATTCTCCCATAAGGGTCAGAGGTAGGACGGTGAACTGTCCTCACTCCTCTTTCTGCACACAAAGACCTCATTTAAATTTGAGCCATCTGAGGGCACGCAGTCCTGCTGTTCATTGTTCTTGGATCCTGCCCGTGTATAGCTTGTTGGAGCCTCACCACCGCAAAGGGCTTCTGACCACTAGCGCTAGCTACTCTCTCATTGTCAGTGCCCCTCAGAGTGGACCAGGGGTAGAATATCCCTTGCAGTGAGGGTCTTCCATACCTAGCCTGGACCCACTGCCTGCTAAGGCAGAAGCTCTTACTCTCGGCACATACCGCTTTACATTCTTTTCCCTTTTTGTGTTATGTTCTCCAAAAACATTCATGCTTTGCCAGTGGGCTGCAACTCGGGCTTTGCTGTTTACTCCTGCATAGCCCAAAGCCCAGTTCACCAGCTTCTTTCTCTCAGGGATACTATCTGTTGTGGCCTAGGAAACAAAGCCTTACATTCTGGGTTTAACTTTAGTTAAAAAAAAATTAGGAAAGAACACTTACATTGAATGGTCATGTGATGTGTCCGTCAAGTACATAAAAAAGATTGAAAAGAACATATGTAGTCAAGTGGGTGCTGATTCTGAAGCAGTCTGCTGTAGTTCTGCAAGACCTGTTGCCACAGTATGACCCAACACAGGAGGACAAGTACAGAGCCTATGAGACATGCCAGGCCCAGTGTGGTGCTGGCCTGTGATCCCAGCACTCTGCGAGGTTATAGGGAACATGAAGTAACTCAGGTCGTGGGTGCTCCCTAGGCCTTCCCAAAGTGTATGTAGCCTGAGTCCTCTTGTCGTGGCTTTGAGCCTTTCTGTGGTAAACACAGTTGGGCTGATTTGGCTTGGCAGGGCTGCTACTATCTTAACCTTGAGACCCCAGCCTCTCTTATGTAACTGCCTGGAGGAATGCCACATTTGGCTGTCTCACTATGTAAACTGGGTTTAGCTCTTGATAGGTGAATTGAGACAACTTGAGGCAACTTACGGGTACAACATATGGGCGTGCCTTGTGGAGGTGACCTGCATCTGTGCTGTACTCTGCTGTACCTGAATAAAGTATGTTTGGACTTCCTGTCGTGCTTTGTTTTTCTTTTTGGATCTGAACTTGAACCCTTGAGCCCAGGACTATACCCTGTGGACTCCCCTGCAGAGCCTGAGGCAGGAGGATCACAGGTTCCAGCCTAGACTGGGCAACTTAGTGACTTACCAGCAATACCTTGTCTCAAGTAAACAATAAAAAGGGAGAGGGGATATAGGTCAGGGTGAAGGCCCTGAGTTCATTCTCCAGTATATCTGTCTGTACCTCTCCCTGTCTCTCCTCTCCTCTCCTTTTCTTGTTAAGATTTCACATTTTTCTATAAGCCATTCATTACCTCACTTCATTTTAGGAAGAACTATCTGTCTGGCTAGGCAACATGATGGAGGTACAGGTTGCTTTAGAGTTTTGCTTTTGTAGGTGCAGCTGGATGCTCAGCCATTGAGCTGTTTGCCTAATGGGAATGTCACTGTCCATTCCAGCTCCCTGCCCTGCTCTGAACCTGCCAGATATAACTGTAATCACCTCCTCTTGCTGAGCTTCACCAGGTACATCTTCAAGGCCTGTGAGGTTGCCTGCTATATCTTTGCTCCTGCTGCTACAGCAGATCACCTACTGGGATGGGGTGCTAATGATGTCAGCATTTTCTCTTTTAGTTTTCACAATAGTCATAGGAAATAAAAGTTCCTGGTGACTAGCACAGACAGGTTTGGGTGCAGAGAGCCCAGAATGGACCCAGCTTTCCGCGTGGGTTTTGCTCACATGGGTGCTTTCTGAGCTAGTACTGTGGTGGGTTTGTGTCTCAGGGAGGCTCACAGTGGCCACTGAGGGTGAGGGAGCTGGGAAAGCAGAATCCATAACTACCGCCTGCCTTCCGTTGCTGAGGCCTCTGCCCTCGATGGCAAGGGCCTGGTGTTTACTTTGTAGAGGTATTTTCATCCTTCTTTGAGGTTCTTTTTGATAGTGTATCTTGGAGTACCATATTATAGTGACATATTCTCTTGATTTAATGTGTCTTTTTTTGACCCTAGGGAACAAGTGTTTGAAGTCCAAATTTCTGAATGTTTTAAGCTCTTTAGGCCTTCATTTTCTAAGTTTCTCCCTGTGAAGTGAATTTATTCTAAGACTGTGACAGATGAGATTGCCCAGGGACCACTGGAATAGTCATTATTAAATTGGATTCCCCTTCCCCAAATAGCTTTTTTACTTGGAGATTTTGAAAACTGTCAGAGGAATTGGCAGTGCATTTGACTGCAAAACTTGAGGTGAAGAAAAAGGCATGTAAAGATAAAGCTGTCTGTGTGCTCTGCATGTTATGGTTTTTGGGGGGTTAGGGGATGGGCCAGCAGCTTGCTCCCTCCTTCCTAAGTTTTTTTTTTTTTTTTTTTTTTTTTTTTTTTGCTAAGCTACAAGTTAAATTGATACAAAGAGGCTGGAGGAATGGCACAGCAGTTAAAGTCCTTGTTTGGCAAGAGCAAGGCCCTGAGTTCAATTCCCCAGCACCACATATGATGGGCATGGATGGTGGCGTACTCCAGTAGTCTTCCCAGCACTTGGGAAGCTGAGGCAGGAGGATTGACATGAGTCCAAGGCCTGCCTGGGCTGCATAATTCAGGACCAGAATCAGCCTCTGCTGCAGACTGGGACCCTGTCTCAAGATAGACAAACAAACAAACTGGCATAAAACAAGTTAGCAGCAGGGAAACATTTAATTACTCACACTTAAGCTGGGCGTGGTGACACATGCTTGTAATCTTAGCACTTGGGAGGCTGAGGTAGGAGGATTGCTGTGAGTTCAAGGCCAGGCTGGGCTACATAGTAAGTTCAGGACCAGCTTGGGCTGCAGAGCGAGACCCTGTCTCAAAAACAAAACAAAACAAAGAAAAAACCAGGCACACATGCGAGTCAGGTGATAAGAGTTTTACTTGTATCTGAGATACAGAAATAAGAATAGCAGGCTGGGGCCCTTGAAGGAGGGTCGTGGCACAAGATACCGGGGGAGCAGGTGTGCTGACAAGAGTCTCCCAGGCCGGGGGTTGCTGCTCTGACCCACGTGTTGAGGTAGTGCCCTCGGATTTGTGGTTTTGCTTTGAAGTTTGCTGTTTGATATGTGAATACATTACACTTTGTTTTAATGTGCATTTCTCATTTGTTTTTGCTAATGACTTATTACTTTCTGTTTATATTTATTTAAATGATGGAGATCATGTTAGACAAAATGCAAATTAGAGCGATTTTCTTACTTGAATTCCAAATGGGCTGTAAAGCAGTGGAGACAACGCCAACATGAGCACATTTGGCTTAGAGACTGCTGACAGATGTGCAGTGTGGTGATGGTTCAGGAAGCTTTGCAAAGGAGATGAGATCCCTGAAGATGTGGACCACAGTGGCCGGCCTCCAGGAGTGGTCAGCAGTCAATTAAGAGCGTCATTGAAGCTGATCCTCTTAAAAGTACACAAGTTGCTGAAGTTTTCATTGTTGGAGCTGAAGGAATATAGCACAATGGTTAGAGTGCATGTCTATAATCCCAGCATTTGGAAGGCTGACGCAGGTGGATTGCCGTGAGTTAGAGGCCAGTCTAAGCTTCGTAGTAAGTCCAGGACCAGCCTGGGCTATAGAGTAAAACCCTATCCCAAACAAACAAACAGACAAACAAATCTCAGTGTCAACCTTTCTGTGGTTGTTTGGCATTTGAAGTCAATTAAAAAAGTGAAAAAAAAAAACCTTGATAAATTGGTGCCTTATGAGCTGACTAAAAATTAAAAATAATTTGATGTTTAAGTATCATCTCTTATCTTGGCAACAACAAACCATTTCTTGACTGAAATGTGATATATTATGAAAAGTGGATTTTATATATCGACTGGTGACAATCAACTTTTTTTGCAGGAAAAATGCTTCCACAACCAGTAGGATGCAGAATATGCTTTTCCAAGAGTTGTTGTATCCTGAAGTATGGATTTTTATGTTATTTTCCCCCCATTTTATTGATATGAATTAGTGCAAGATTTAAGGTTTACAATGAAATTGAGGATTTTGTGCACATACGTATCTATCTTGTCAAGGTGACAAGGACTTTCCCACTCTCCTTTTGTCCCTCCCCCTACCCTCCCGTCTCTCCCTCCCCCCTGTTTCACTTTGTTTTTCCGTTTTCAGTTCCATAAGAGTTGTGATCTGGGTCTCTTATATCAGAGAGACCATTCGATGTTTCACCTTCTGCTTCTGACTCGCTTCACTAAGCATGATGTTCTCAAGTTTCTTCCATTTGCCTGTAAAAGCCTCCACGCTGTTGGACTCTATAGATGCATAGTATTCCATTGTGTATAAGTACCACAGTTTGTGTATCTATTGGTCTGTTGATGGGTATTTTGGTGACTTCCATATTTTAGCTATTGTTAGTTGTGCTGCTATGAACATGGGTATCTATATGTCTCTGTTATGTGTTGTTTTGGCCTCTTTTGGATATATTCCGAGGAGGGGTGTCGCTGGATTGAAAGGGATATTTATTTCTAGTCTTTTGAGAGATCTCCATACCGCTTTCCAAAGTGGTTGTATGAAGTTACATTTCCACTAGCAGTGTAGGAGAGTTCCTTTTTCCCCACAGCCTCGCCAGCACTGACTACTATTTGACTTATTGATGTAGACCATTTTCTCTGGAGTGAGATGATATCAGCATTGTTTTGATTTTCATTTCTCTTATGGCTAGAGATGTTGAACATCTTTTCATGTATCTATTGGGCCTTTGGACTTCTTCGTGAGTGAACGGCCTCTTCATTTCATTTGCCCACTTTTCAATAAGATCCTTTATTTTGCTTGGCTTACTCTTCTTCGTCTCCCTGTATATTCTAGCTATGAGCTTCCTATCTGAGTTGTTGGTGGTGAATATTTTTTCCCAGTGTGTTTGTTCTCTTTTTACATTGTTGATAGTTTCCTCTGCTGTGCAGAAGCTTTTTAATTTGACAAGATCCCATTTGTTGATAATGGGGATAATGTCTTTTGCTCTTGGTGTCTTGTCAAGGAAGTCTTTGCCTACCCCTGTGTCTTTTAGATATTTACCTAATTTGTCTTCTGGGAGGTTCAGTGTTTTGCTTTTAACGTCTGGGTCTTTGATCCACTTTGGTTTGATTTTGGTGCATGGTGATAGGTGTGTGACTATATTTATTCTTCTGCATGTGGATGCCCAGTTTTCCCAGCACCATTTGTTGAACAGGCTGTCCTTTTTCCATTTTGTGCATTTGGCCCCTTTGTCGAAGATTAAGTGATTGATTGTATATGGGTTTGTCTCTGCGTCTTCAGTTCTGTTCCACTGGTCTATCTGTCTATATTTGTGCCAGTACCAAATTGTTTTTACAACTATGGCTTTATAGTACAGCCTGATATCTGGAACTGTAATGCCTCCTGCCTTGGACTTGTTACTCAGGATTGCTTTGGCTATTCTTGTTCTTTTTTGGTTCCATATGAATCTAAGAATTGTTTCAAGTTCTTTGAAGAAACTTTTAGGTATTTGATAGGAATTCCATTGAATCTATATATCAGTTTAGGTAGTGTAGTCATTTTGACTATATTTATTTTGCCTATCCAAGAGCAGGGGATGCCTTTCCATTTTCTAATGTCTCCTATAACTTCTTTCTTCAATGTAATGTAGTTTTCTTTAAAGTCCTTCACTTCCTTGGTTAGGTATACTCCTAGAATTTAATTTTGAACCATGGATTTTTATGCTACAGGAATAAACAAGTTATTTCTCATTACAAAAATGTGTTAATTGTAGTGGTTTCTATTTTGATAAATATAGATTTGTTTGAGCCTATTTACAGTGATTTAAAGTTCACAGTCCCAAACGACATTTAGTTTTGTAACAACCTAATACTAATAGTGTATATTTCTTTTATATATTTCTTTTACAAAAGATTAGGTTTTCAGACCTCTTCCTGTTGGCAGTGTCTCCGAATGACCACCTCAAAATAATGCTGAGGAAGTTTTTGGAGTAGGACATTTGAGTCTCCAAGAGTTGTATTTTAGAGTGGGTGTGTCCTGTACCCCAGCAGTTTCACAGGTCCCACAAAGCTAAGTTTATTTAAAAGAAAACACACATAAGCATGTTTTCCATAAGTATCTGTAAGGAACCAGTCCAGTTTAAACAGATGCAGTGCGTAGGACAAACACCAAAGACCGTGCCCTTAAGCAAAATTTTTCCAGCTGTGAAATGTGACTTTGGTTACCCATGCTAGACTGAAGGAGGATTAAGTAAGTGAATTGGTTTATGAGAAGTACTAAGTCTAGGGTCCCTTTAGTTGCATTATGAATGGGAAGGGTTGTTTTTTGTTTTTTTGTTTTTTTGTTTTTTTTTTGAGACAGGGGCCTTGCTCTATAGCCCAGACTGGTCTTGAACTCACTATGTAGATAGTCCAGACTGGCCTTGGACTCAAGCACATCCTCTTGCCTCAGCCTCCCTAGTGCTGGGATCATAGGTGTGCACCACCACACCCAGCTTTACGTGGTGCTGGGGAATCAACTCAGGGCCTTGTGCTTGCAAGGCAAGTGCTGCACCATTCCTCTAGCCCCATGAGTGGGAAGTTTTAAATACTAGTTTATAAACATAATTTAAAAATGCTTGGGGCAGTATAATTCATGAAGTGTAAACACACAAAACAGAACCTTGTCTTCCTTATGAACCTTTGAGTTACATTTAAAAAGTATGGTAAAAATGTGCGAGAATAATGCACACTACGTTTAGAAAAAATTGTTTCTATGGAGAGATTTAGGAGAGGGGAACCATGTATTTGTAACATTTTTTTTTTAACTTGTAGCAAGGGGATTGGGGGGCTAAGTGGTTGGAGCACTTACCTATCATGTGCAAGGCCCTGCGTTCTGTTCCCCGAACCACATTAAAAAATTAGCAGGGCATAGTGTCACATGCCTGTATCTCCAGCACTGGGAGGTCAAGGCAAGAGGATTTTCATGAGCTTGAGGCCAGCTGGGGCTCCGTAGTCATTTTACACTGCCTCAAAAAAACAAACTAAACCAAACTAAACCAAACCCCTGAAGCCAAAAGAAAAAAAAAAAAAACCTGAAGCAAAAATGGCCAGTTGTTAAGTGCTAAATTTATGCTGATAAATTAATTCTGAATGAAAATTAAAAACTAGATTATTAAAAAATTTGTGATGTATTTTTTAGCATGCAAACTATAGAAATATACAAAAGTGAAAATAAAAAGCAGACTACTCATACTGTGTCTTATTGCAATAACTACTTATAATATCTTTAGTTATGTCTATTTTTAATCAGTATTATATCTATACTTGCGGTATAATGTGTATGCATTTTCATTGAAATTATAAGGATGGACTTCCACTCTGCATGTTGACTTGAAATTGTAGTGTAACTAGTGATTTTCACACTTCAACATGCCTGAGTCTTGTTGTGGAAACTTGTTGAGTGGTGGAGTCCCAGGCTCTTTACAAAGGTGTGTACTAGATAGGAATGCGGGGTTTTGAGCAGCTCTTTGTTTCCTCCCGTCCACAACCGTCTGATAGAGGTGTCCTGGTCCTGAATAAGACATTAACTTCTTATTAGGCCACATACAAGTTAGGGTATCATGCGTGTGTGTGGATGTGGGACAGTCAGACAAGCAGGGAAAAATTTTTGTTGTTACAAGTGTTTCAGGTAAGTTACATTAATCCAGAGACATGGCATCGTGGATCATTTAAAAATGATCTAAAGCCCATGTTGATTTGATTGCGATTGTGTTTTTATTTTTAAAAGATTGTATTTAATTTTTTTAGAGCATAATTTCAGTACTGTGCTTGATCTGACCGTGGAAGAACAGGGAGTTTCGTGGTTTCTTCAGTTCTGCGCTTCTTCAGTTCTATGACTGTATGCTTAGAGAGACGACAGAAGGCTCTGCCTAAAAGGGTGTGACTGGAAGTTGGTCATTATGACTCTTTGCTCACTGCTTTCTTGATTTTATATAATTTTTCTTTAGCCTGCCTTTAAAGTTTTTAAAAATATATTTATTCATTTATTTTCACTCATTTGCCAGGAAAAAAGAATCTTGGGACTTGAGAAATGTAATAATGTAAAGTAATTGGAAATAGTGTAAAGTAATTGTAAATAACTTACTGTATTCCATCTGTATATTCTCAATAACTTATTCTTCAAACACGCTCAACCTTACTCTGGGAGTCTTAGGCAGGAGGATTGTAAGTTCGAGCCCAGTCTGGATGACTTAGCAAGACCCTGTCTCTAAATCAAAAATAAAAATGGTCTGGGAATGTAGCTCAGTGAGAAGACCATGGGCGCCATACTCAGTGTCACCAACAAAACAAAGCGCAGAAAAACTCCCTTGAATTTGATTGATTTTAAACAGGATGGGGGAAAAACAAAACAAAACAAAACAAAAACACTGAGGATGTATTCTCTCACAGTAGGGGAAGCCAGGAGGCTGGCGCCCTCTAGAGTCTCTGAGGAGCTCCCGTTGCCTGCTTCTTCCAGCTCCTGGTGGTCAGATCACATCACTCTCGGCCTCCCTGTGTGCCCACAGTGCCTTGTTTCCTGTCACAGACCTTGTCTTGCTTCTTACTCTCATGTGATTGCACTTAGGGCTTACACAGAGAACCCGGGAAATTTGCCCAATCTCAAGATTTTTGATTTAACCACACAGTTGCATACCTTTTTCTTATATAAAGTAATATCTGTAGGTCTCTGTCCTCCTACCCATACTACAATAATTAGTGATTAGGGCACAATAACTCTTCTACCACATCCGTGTTTTTGCCAAATTATAATGCTGGCCAATTTGGGTGGTATACTAGACCCAGTATGTACAGGACATGAGAGCCTTTTAAAATTTCAGGGTCATAACAGGCTGGTTTCAAATTCTTGATGGCTTAAAATTGTTGGTAGGAGTCTTTACATCATGGAAATTGACAAATAATCCAAATCAAGTTTTCCTACATCCCTTATTCCCACTCCCAGAGACTTGGTTTACAAAGAAAGCACTGGTCTACCAAATCTCCCTGACCATTGGAAATTCAGCTTAAAGATGTTTCTTATTTCAAAGAACCCATCCAGACCCCCAGAGCCCACTTAGACCACCAGAGACTTGATTCAAAGCCCCACTTCTGTTCTGTTTTTTCTTTTTTGGTATTATATTAAAAATAGCTATGTGTATATCTGTGTTCTACAGTAAGTGTTAAGTTCCTACAGGACAGGGCCCTAACTTTTGTGCTGCTGCTAGCCTGGCTGGCTCATTTCTGAGCTGGAGATGAAGACATAATTTGAGATGAACCCTTTGAGTTGTTTCTCATTCCTGGAGATAATTCACAAAGTAATATAAAATGATGCATAGGGAGTGACAATAATTGTAGTAATACATTTGCATTTCTCCTCTCTTGTTTGTAGACATACGTGAATTTGGGTTCTGAGTAAACTGATTAAAGAATTTTAAGTGTTTTATACCCTGCTCTGTTAACTTATATTGTTAGAAGTAAGTTCATGGCGGGTATCAGCAAGATTAAATGTGTTCTTGACACATCGAGGAAATTAAAAAATGGCTGGCTGAGTTGATAAAATAGTTTTTAAATAGACACATTCAATGTACTCTGTAGATCCATGGTGAATACAGTTTGAAAGCTGGAACTAAGTGGGATAGACTCTTTGGGAGGTCAGTTGACTGAGAACTTCTTTGTCTTGAACATCTACCAGGAAAAACTACATATCTTTCCATTGCTTCGGAGTAATGAATTCACCTAGTGGTACCCAGGAATGCTAGCCTGCCGGTGCAGATTCCCAAGAGGAATATGGGCTGCTGTTTTTCTGATTTTGGGCACGTTGCTGTTTCAAGTGCAAGATTCTGGGCTGCATCTTTGGATTCTGGGGTTTTGATGGGTGGAAACAGTGCACTTGTCCTAACGAATTAAGAAAAACATAAGAGTCTGTTAGGTAGTAATCCACCCCTCCCAGTGAGGAATTATAACTATGTGAAAATGGAAGTTTATTATTAGCTCTTTAAGTTCAGATTATGTTCTTATTGCCAGTTTAAAATTTCCTTTTGCATTTTTGGGATTTAGTGATTTAGAAATGGTTGCTATAAATGTTTGCTTAACTCCTTCAGTGGAAAGATAAGATCAAAAGAAAAATGTAACATGGGAGGGAAAGAAATGAATGGATGGTTCTGTTGGTGTACCCTTCGGACAGTCTTTGTTAAATGCTGGCTACTGTAAGGTGCCACAGGGAGTTGAAAGAGGAGCTTCGCGCGTCAGGGCCCTGTGTAGGTTAGTGCAGTGTCTGCATACTGGCATCAGCTAGTCTTGCTGTGTGGCCCAGGCTGCCTTGAGTTGAGATTGCAGTCTTTTTCCTCAGTTTCCTAAAGGCTGGAATTTCAGGTGTGTGCCACCACACCCTGCTGTGGGTGCTTTTTTGGAGTTCAGAATTTCAGGTTCTTCCCCAGATCTGAATCAGATTCCTTATTTTAATAAGAGCTCCTAGGACTTACATGCTTAATAAGGTTTATTAAAAAATTGGGTGGATAGGTAGGAAAAATTGATAGCTATAGTGATCACTGGCCATACGCCATTGAGAAGGCATCAAGAGTAATGAAAGTTAGGCCATGGTCTTCTTTTACCAGGGGAGACCTAAGGGGATTCTCAGTTTTAGAGGACTTTCTTGTCTGAATCTCTGCTTGCAGATACTTTCTTGGTTAAGCTTAATAGGGAGTTTGCCTTCTTGGCTATCAACTGTAGGCTGAGCTTCTGACTGTTCCTGTGCCCTGCTGGTGGTGGCTTCCATACCACGGAAGCCCTTACTCCTTGTAGTGTGCTCCACCTCATGGGACTGAGGGCAGTGATATTCTGCTGCCTTATTGTTCCTGCATCAGGTGATCCCATGGACATTGTAGCAACAATGGGAGGCCAGGCCTTTGTGTGAAGGCCTTTTCTGACCTGAAGACATTGAAAGGTGGGTGTAGGCTTTTGCCATTAATACACCTGTGCCTTCAGTCTCTCCAAAGGGAATAGGACTACTAGAGTGTCGGAGGGTATTTAGTTGTCTTCTAAAGGCAGATTTTACTGAAAGCCCAGTGCTTTTCTTTCTTTCAAAGATTGTCACAGAAATAAGGGAGGGCAACCTAAAGATATGCCCACCTTGAGAAGGTGAGTAGCTGCGTTTTATCTTCTGTGACCTCTTGGGTAAAATCATTTATTTGATTTTCAGGGGAGGGGAAGGCGGATAAAGAAAAGGGATGTAGTGAGCTGTGGGGAGTTTGTTTGCTCTATTCGTGGGAGCAGCTTTTTAATTTTTTTGGTAAAAGTTTCTGGCACAAACATTACTTTTAGCTGTTGAGATAAGATTTTATTATTGTGGTTACATATTAACTTTATTTAAATGTGCTTTTAAATTATTCACAAGATGTGACAGTTGGAAAACCTACTATGCCCTGTCCTACATGTTAAAAGTCTCAGAGGGTTGTCTGGGAGATTCATGGGACAATCTGATAAGGGCCACACTTCAGTGCACCTCATAATATCAGGGCGCTTTGGAATAGGACACAGTTTAAGTCACTCTGCTCACTGCTGTGTATGTTTTTTTTCTTTCTTTCCACTTTTGTCTCTGTTCATAAGCCTTTTGTTTTTCTACCTCATTCCCATCCAACTCCTCCCACCCCACCAGCTTTGTTTCCTATTGATGGTTAATGTCTGGGCTCTGTCCTGCTCCCTCTTCTGGAGTTGACAGGGCAGACAGGGTTCACATGGAAATTAAAAGTCACAGTGCTCATTTGAGGCCCAAACCTGATGGCACTTGAAATGAGCTCCTACTCTTGGCTGGCGTTGTACACAGATGGCAAGTCAAGTAATTACATGCCTGATTGGTGGAGGGGTTTATCTAATCCTTTTTCCATCGTGTTTAACAATTTCTATTAAATCAAATCCTTTCATTTGAGCTAAACTCATTTTGAAAGATGCTGGTATATATGGATACATGAAATAGTGTGTCTTTTGACAAGGACCTTCCAAACTTTACCCAGTTTATTCCTTTGATTGTTGGTAGAAACATAAATAATTCTTTCCAAATTAATGGGTATTTGACTCATGAAGATGGTTTTAAAACTTTCCTTGGCATTATAATATAGCTTCCAAGTTTTTATAAGTGACTTTTTGAAATATGTTCTTTCTGAAATGATAAAATTTCTTGTTCTCTTGTTAGTAATGTGTAAGAGCCCTAGTGCTAAGAACGTAGTAGGAAAGAGGTAGTCTGTTACCAGCCTGTGCAGATCCATTAGATCCATAAGGGTATGTGTGGGTGTGGATGTGTGTTGTAGCCATTTCAGCCCTTGGGCCCCTGTGACATGAGTACAGGACAGGGTGATGGCTGGAAGGCAGCTGTCACAGAGCCGCTGGTCCAGAGCTGTGCGTTTCATTCTGCAGCCCTCACAGACTCCTGCTAAACCTATAATTTATATGAGTTTGTTTGTCTGGTTTCCCAGTGCCTGCAGCTCAGCAGTGGCAAAGCAGGAGGAGGGAGTGATTATTGGCACGGGTGATGACAGCAGAAGTTTGAGTTTGACAGTCTGACGGTGAGAGGGGAGGTGGAGAAGCCCAGCACAGTAAGGAACACAGATGAAAATCTGTTCAGCGTATCTGTTTATAGAGTCTGGGGAAAGGTATTGTAGTATGGTGTATTTTCATTAGAAAAATGGTTAGATTAAGATGTCTTTTTACTTTGAAGATTAAAGCCATTTGAAAGTTATTTGCAAAAGATTTATCTCCTAAAACTAGGGGTGGTTGATGGCATTGTTGTGCAGATCAGTACCACTCTACGGAGTGCATGGCATACTGTGCCTATGGCCTGCTGCTCAGGGCGGGATCTGCAGGGCTCTTTTGTTAATCTGAACATCTAAAAAATACATGACTCAACATAATTGCTAAATAAATACAATATGAAGGTAATAGCTTCTTGGGTGACCCCCTTAACTGCAGTATATATGTAACATGGATAGTTAAAATCTAAATATAAATATTTCATCCAAAGCTGACTTAAGCCATTGTATTCTCTTGGGCCCAATAGCAATTCTGATCCATTTATTAAAGACTTAAGTTACTTGACTTTCTTGTACATGGATGAAGATCTAATAGTCAAGACCCAACATAACACAAACATGGATAAGAAAGAATAGACAGAACACTGTGCAAATGTGTCACTAAAGTCTTGTGATTCAGGGATACATAGTTTCTGGAAATGCAGTTTGTCTACTTTTAGGATAGGATTTTTTTTTCAAATACAGATACAAATTTTGAAGTAATAGGTAAACAAGTACAACTTACTTTAAGGGAGTTGCTTTTCCTAAGTGGATCAGTTACTCGGTTTGGTTGCTTGGCAAAAAGCTTTCCTGCAGTTAGCCAATGAACTCTTTCCCAGATGTGTGCAGGATGGAGGGTGGGGTTACCCAAGAAACACACCCAGGTTACTAATGACACTAATGCCCCTGTGTTTCTGTGTGTGTGTACACTCCAGACGGCGAGGTGAGAAAAGCTTTCAAGGACGATACATCTTTTATTACAAAGCTTAGTTATCATTAAATTTAAAATATAGTTGCAGCATATGGGCAGCAGAAAAGAAAACTGTGTTCATTATTTAGGGCCTAAGGATCCTTAAGAGAGAGCAGAGGTGCTGTGGTAGGAGGCCCCATGAATCTGAAATGGTAAAAATCATGAGAAGTGTTTTGTATTTTCTGGTGAGAATTTTTAAACTTTTGACTTTGTATGTTCAGATTTTCGTAAGTGTCCATCAGTCAGAAAGAATATAGTGGGTGCCTTAAATTTGATGTTAACCACTGGTGTTACACATAAATGTATCATTTTTGCCCATATAGTGGTAGTCAGAGTAGACTCTGTGGTTTGGATGGAGTGTCCCCTAGAAAGCCTCACATACTTGCATGCTGTGGATTATCTATGGAGCCATGTGCTGTTAGGAGATGGAAGCCTGGTCTTGAGGGTGGGTTATGGCTGTGTGGTGGATTGTATAGGTGTGTGATGGAAGACAGGCATGTAGCACATTATAAATTACAGGTGTGTGGATTAAAGTGTGGATTAGATTACAGGTGTGTGGTGGATTAGTGGATCACTGAGGCTGGATCAGAAGGAGTGGGTTACAGGGGCAGGACCCGAAATGATATATGCTACTTCCTCCTTTCCTCGTGGGCTTGGGCTCAGTTTCCTGTGTGCAGTCTCAAGGGGAGCTGCCTGCACCTCTGCCTCCACCATGTGCTTCCACCATTTTCCAGCCACCCACCAATGAACAAACTTGTGACCACCTGAAATTGTGAGCTAAAATAAACTTTTCCTCCCCTTAAATGTGAATGTTGAGCCACAGCAACAAAAAAGTAACTAAGGCAAGGACCATGCTATTTAGGAACTGACGTAGGCCCGGAGCTCCTGTTGATGAGGCTAGCATCCCTGCTGAGTAGTGGAACGGTGACCCCAGTGGTGTGTGACCTGGCCGGTCCCCATTACTAACTGTGTGTGGATGAGGTGTGCACATAGTTTTTCTGTGCCTGAGTCTCCTTGTCTCTAATTGGATGCTTAAACTGCCCACTCTCTAGAGGACCCTTTTAGCTTCTAACTGAGCCTGTATTGGTGACACCTGGACTGTTTTGTCACTTCACCCTTCAGTCTCAAGTCCTAGTTCTGGTTATTTCAGTGGTGTTTTGTGAGCTGCCTCTTTTAAGAATGCTTTTGTTCTGCAGTTTTCTTCTACAAATGTTCTAGTCCTGGTAGACTCAGAGAAATATTTTGTTAGTCTTAGTGACCCTAAGAAAGTATATATAGGATACAAAGTATTGCCTTTATGACTTGTAACCAAAGTTTATTTTGGATTAAATTTGTTAGTTTGGATGTATTTATTTGATGCCAAGCAAATTAAAGTGGAAAGGGCTTCGTTCTCTACTTCTTGCTTATTAGACTGACTGTCAGTCACATTTTTGGGAAGGGAGGGGTGCCAAGTCTGTATGATAGAAAGTTTCAGGGACCTTGAACACCTCTAGGCCCATGGAATTGTGTCAGCCTTGGGGGAAAGTGCTGCACCCAAGTGCATTACAAGATGTGGCTGCAGAATGTTATTTTACAGAGGGCTTGGGCTGGAGCCCGCAGTCCGCTCTGTAGAGGCCTCTAATGATGATTCACGCTCATAGGACCAGCATTCAAAGCTAGGGAACAACGTCCCAGGGATCAGGCAGAGAGACCGTCCTGGGCCCATACCCAGGCCGTGGCAGCAGGTAGAGAGGAGGTGATAACAGGTGCGTGAGCGGCTGCCTTTCAGCTTGGCTGAACGCCCGCCCGTAGTGAAGTTTCTTCTCCTGGGAAGTACATTAGTCCTTTAGGTGATGGCGCTTGGAAGTCCGCCTGGGAATGCTGGATGTGCGTGTAACTACATACTGTATTAAAACAGGTTTGAGAAGTATAGTCTGATAATTAACAATCAAGTTCTTTTTAAGTCCCCAGACGCCTGTGTGCTGCGCAGGCTTGCATTTCCACAGCCTTGCTGGAGTTCAGAAGTTTGAGCTGCCACCGAAGTCTTGGCCTTGGGGAGGCGGGGCTTGCGATCTCCAATCAGGCGCCTCCAGTGGCAGGCAAGCCTATCGTCTTTCACCAGAGCGCTTGCTCTGTGATCCAAGCAATAGCCACGCAGCCTGTTTTATTGTTTGCGGAGTCCTGCGGCTCCCCAGCGCTTCACAGACGGGAAAGAGGGCAAGGGGGCGGTTTATGACTCTGCGCTCTGCGGGGACAAGTGAGCTGAACCCTTTCATTTCCCTCGAGTAAGCTGTGTGGGTGAACTTTAAACCGGGGGCCGGCTTGTCGCTGGATCTTTCCCTCTTCTGCACCAAGACGGCTGGCTTTCTGCTCTTGTGGGGAAGGATGCTTGGGACAGGCATAGGATTACAGTTTGGGGTGCTAGGAACACCAAAGAGTCCCAGTGCCTTGGTTCTGTTCTTCACAAAGTCCTGACAAGTGTGCCTGAAGTGAACACCATGCCTCTCTTCTAGTATTGTACTAGTGTTTTTTTTATTTTTGGCTGTTGGTGGCCCTGATCTAGAAACTGAGTGCCACCGTGCGGCTACGGTAAAACTTTTTTTTTTTTTTTTACGATTTCCTTATTCCCATTTTTCTTTTCCTTTTCATCGGCTGACACAGAGCTGCCTTTTGCATAATGCTGTGGCCAACTCCCAACATTGTCCAAGTGGGAAGGAGCAGCCCCGTTTGGAGGACCTGAGCCAATTTAAAAACTGAGCTTTTTGTTTGTTGGGCTGCCCTTTGTCTCTAGTTGATTTTGATGTGAAAGAAGATGAAAAAGGAAGGCTCTTCAGGTTCCTTCAGACTCAAGCCAAATTCAGGTTCTCTCTCACGTGCTGTGAGTTGGATAAATTTCTCCTCCTTGTCCAGGCGGACAAAGAGGCTGTTTCGCAGTGATGGAGAGCTGTCCGTGTGTGGGCAGCAGGTGGAAGCAGATGAGGAAAACTGGATATACAGAACCCAGCCCAGAAAAGGTGACTTGATTTTTTTTATAATTTAAATATATTTTTAAAAAAGTTTGTCATATACAATTCTTTGTTTTAAATATATATTTTAAAAAGTTTGTCATATATAGTTCTTTGTCTCTTCCACCATAGAGGGCCCACTGATTTCCTGTCGTGGTTTTTGCTTCATTAGGAGTTTCTTTTTTGTTTACATATTGAAATTCAGAGTCATTCATTCGTGTACACGTCTAAAGTAAAAATGTTCCTCCACCCAGAATCGGCTTGAGATTGGATTTTTCCAGGGGAGAAAAAATAGGGGCTGTTTGTGTTCAGCTTACTCCGTTCCCTCCCCTTCCCCGGTCAGACCCTAGCACTGCTCTTGTGGCTTGTGTAAAGTTCGGTGGAAATCCACCATCACAGAGGGAATCTTCTTATCTTACTGTCTGGTGTTGGGACTCACCTCTTGTCTGCAGCTGAATGGAGAAAAGCCCGAGCTCCTGGACAGTCTTTTTGCATCTTTCTTCTAAGCAGAATAATGAGCTGTGTGAGTGCTTGTGTTAGACAGGTGCTGGGATATGAGCACACAACGGGATCTTTGATAGTTTGGGCGAGAAGAATTTTTGGACTTCTGTCAGGTTCCTCTTTAGACCAGTTGATCGCTGCCTAGGATGAGCATGTTTTGCCTCCTTCAAAGGTAAGGAAAATACCAGTTCATCTGGGGGAGAGAGCTATTTCCCTGTTTCTTAACACCTTGTGTTTTTTAGTTATACTGTTTCTGAGTTCTTCCTGTTAGCATGTTTGCTGTAGGAACTGCGTCGTTAAGCTCTAAGATGGTTTCTCCACTCCGTGCTGTGCCAAAGCCCAGTAGGGAAGCACTGTTCGAGTATTACAAAGGAGCCTAGTCCAGGCGTTCTGAATGATTGTGTTTATCCCCTTCTTCCTCTGTCAGAGAACCCTTGGTAGACTCTGTCAGACACGTCCTTCCCCCAAGTTTGGGAAACAAAACTGCTGAGATGTGAGAGAACCAACTAAGCCAAATAGGTGCTTATGGCTATAGTAATTATACTGCACAGACTGAGAATTATGTGCAGCCTTCTGGAGGGTGATGTGTGATAAACCATTCGTGCTTGTCTATTCAAGTATGGCACAGGAGAGACCATTAAACTGTTTGAAGCTGGTGCTTGTTCTTTAGGTCAAGAGGGTGGTCTGCAGTGGTCTACTGTTACTGAGTTTAAAAAAAAGTGGCTTTTCAGTTAAATGCTGCATAATTACCAGGTGTGGAAAAGGCATGTGTGCTTTCTGGCTGCAGCTGTGTAGTTTAGTAAGTCTGTGAACTTTACTTTTCTAAATCGGGAATAAGCTGTGGTTTTGGTTAATGGTTAGGTTGTAATGTTTGAGGCAAAAATGTTTGCAGGGTGGATATAGTACTGCTGTGGTTGCAAAACGGTGTAGTTTTGATTTCTTTGGCCTTTGCTGAAAGTTGCTTCTTTGGGTTTGTTTTGCTTTAAATCAACCACTGTCAAGTTGCTGTTGAATACTGTGTAAGTGGGAGTGTGTGCCTTCAGGACTTCTACTGTAGATGGTCCGTCTAGACTGGCACCAAAGGGAAAAAGACTGAGTGTGTATGTATTCGGTTCAGTTGGGAAATGAAGCAAGTGGTGTACAGTTGACTTGCATAAGATAAAGAAATCATTGTAAAGACCAGGGGCAACTTGTAAAGGGAAGGGAGGACTTGTTTATATAGTAATACAAAAGATTGTGCCCTATATCTCTTTTTGGGGATACAGTAGTCTCATGAAGATAAAGGGAGGCATAATAGAGTGTGTAAATGTGTATGCTTCTTAGACATAATTTGGCATGAATAAATATTGTCAGTTTTAACTTATGGAATTGGGGGAAGTCCTTTAAAATGTGCTTGTACTTCAGAATTTCTGCTGTCTTACTCTGTTTTCACGTTTGACTTAGAGAAGAAAATTGTCCCCTGCTTTGACATGTTGCTCCAGGGGGTGTTACAAGAGTTGGTCTTTATTCCACACAATTCTTTCCTTGGAGACATGCAGAAGTGACATTGTTTATATTAGTAGATCAAAAGTGAAAATCTCTAAGGAAAATTATGCAGATTGAAGTTTTTTCTTAGAAGCATCAAATACACTGAAACTCCAACAAGGATTACTCACCACTGCTAAGAATGCCCAGCGGTCATATTAAGTGTTAGTTAAAACTAAATACGTTTCCAGGACATATTAGTCTTGTGGGAATCTGCATCATCCTTTCTACTGATGGCCTAGACCACATGCAACCACATCCACATAATCCTTTTAGTTCGCTACCCCTTATTCCATTCCCACTACCTGTCATGAGCATTTTCTTTTCATTTACAGAGATTTCTAACACCTCCCTCCCCACGCATAAACTACTGTCACGCCTGACAGGGGACAGCTATAGCCTAGCAAGTCACCTTTGCACCCAGGGGTCTGGGTGGTTAGAAGACCACATCTGTAGCCTCCTGACTCACCTCCCACCTCTCACATAAAGAAGCTACTGCAAGTCCAGCCTGCTTGTCTGTTCTGTCCTCTAACCACTGTCTCCAGATGTTACTGCTTTGCACAGTTAGCCCACCAAATCCCTACTATAGGGGTAGATATTGTGTCATAAAAGGTACTTATTTATTTTATAAAACAAAGGTTGTCTCCCAGCTGTCAGTGTTGGAGATTGAAACCAGAACCTTCACACTAAGTTATATCACCAGTACTTCAAACATAGTCTTGCTAAATTGGTAAATTACCTGGACTGAGCTCGAATTTGCAATCCTCTTGCCTCAGCCTCCCAGAGTGCTGAGATTATAGGTGAGTGCCACCTCGCTTGGCTCAGTTAACTCTGCAATTGAATATCAGTAACATTGTAATACATTTTTCCCATTTTACTAATAAGTGTAATATATTTTAAGTGGTTATTTTTACAGAGTTATAACAACACCTATAACTTTACAATTTAACTTTGTTCCTTATACCAGTAAACTAAGGATAAAATTACAATGCTTGAGCTTTTCTTGGTGAATTTTTTAGACAATTAGAAGTGAATAATAGGTGTCTTTCTAAGAGAATGCTTTTCCTGATCTTAAAAAAGCCAAAAGTTAATAGAAGATATGTAGATATCCAAAGCAGTTGTCAGTAAACACACTTATGTTTTATTACAAGGTTCCAAATTTCTGTCTTTGTCACTGTCCCCCTGACCCACCCATCCCTAACCCCCCTCTCTTTCTGGTCTTGGTTGAGTACAGGGCGTCACAGTCTGGGCTTGAACTTGCAGTTCTCCTCCTGCCTTATCCACCCAGAGTGCTGGGATTACAGCTTGCACTACTGGGCCTGGTTTAAAACTCTTGTGTGAACATTTGTATTCAGGGAGATAAGAATAAATTGGTTAACAGCAATGATCAGTTGGTTCTTATATTCTTAGTGTGATATGACCCACTACAATAGCAGATAATATTTCAGCCTAACCTTAAAAATCAAGGGTGTGAAATAGTATCTTAAGGATAAATTCAGCAAATCATCAGCTCTTTCTTCAGGTGCTTGTATAATAAAAAGAATGGGAGTTGGCGGTCACGTAGTATGTACTTGCCATTCGGAGTTATCAGAGCATCATTAAGGAATTCTGAAGCAGTAGCGTGTGCAAGATGCAAAGCTGTACAGTGCACAGACCCTGAAGTCATGGAATTCATACTTACACAGAGAAGCACATGAGACATCTAAAGGGGAATAAACCAAAAAATGAAGGATAATAGTGAAAAAGTGTAAGGTGAATGACTTAAATGAGTGTACCTTTATCTGGAACGTTTTCATATTTTGCCTGGTCATCTGGCTGTTAGTATGGAATTAAACAATATTTAGTGAGCACTCACTTCCTTAGTAGCACTGTAGAAGGTTCTTGGTGAAAGATAATGTCTACTGGCAATTATTTCGAGCTTCCCTTTTTTTTGTTCAAAACCAAAAGAGGCAGAATAATAGAGTGTCCTCCCAGTGAGCTCCCCTAGTATTGCTTCCCCAGCTCCCCATTTAGCTGAGCAGAGGCGTGATTGATGATCCTAGGATCTGCAGCACCAAAGATAGGGAGGTAATTGACATGCAAGGCCTTGTGTTAAACAATGCTTTTATTCTCTCCTTCTGGACTTTATCATATGGACTTAGTTCCATCCCCAAATTTGACTCATTTGAATTTCAGTGCTCTCAACTTCCCAGTAACTTCAAAAAATAGCCAGACATGGGGCTCTAGCTCTGTGTAGGCACTTTTCTAATATGACTGAAGCTCAGGGTCTAATTCCCATTACCCGTAAAAAAGTAAATAAATAAAAAAAGCACATGAACTAAAAAGGACAAGAGATGGCCTTAGTCGGTATCGGGGATAATGAAAATCCATCTACCAGATATTGATTCTTGAGCATGCGTGCTGGCAATCTATAATTTAATTCTAACTTTTCTCCTAATGAAATAGATACAGAAAATAGGATCCTCGTGCACAATTAGATTAGTAATGACCTCAGACACTATAATAGAGAAAAACAGCTTGGGAAACCAAAAGCACCAAGTAGAAGATCCTGTTTCCTTGTAAATACTGTGCTTATGTATTGTAGTAAAGTCTTTAAAACTGTGTAGTATAAGACATTGAAGAAGCCTAAACAATTTGTCAAATATTGATAAAGTATTCTTCTGAATTCATGAATAAAACTAAAATAAATACATTTTATTGATTCTGAGGGTTGCTCTGTGCATTGGAAAAATGGAGTTTGTCTTAAGAAAAGAGACAGTAAGCATCTTTTCAGTGTACCAAGTGTCGTATTTTCCTTATCTGTACTGAAGTTGACATTCTGTGAAAGAGACCAACAATGAGTACCACTCAATATTACATGGGGTCTGTCAAGGCTGTCCTTTATTAACCTTTGTTTTTATTGTTATTATTTTGATTTGAAGTTAGCTATTTCTGTTGCTTATCTAACTTGTTTTGCTGCAAAAATGCCCTTTTTTGGTGATGCAATTGTTGGTGTTCTATTGAAATAATGTTTTACCTAATATTCTTCCTTTATTAATTTTGAAATTGTGGACTTGTTTTGAAAATGAGGCGCTTAGATTAATGGAAATAACTTAGAGTAATAAAAACAGTGAGTTCTTGTCAAGCCTAGGGCTTGGAAGTGAGTAACCTATACTCTTTTTCCATTGAAATGTCTTTACTGAGTTATGAAAACTTCTTTGAAATTGTTCTTTCCCAATGACCACTTCTTAAATAATTTTGAAAGACCCTGGATTGTATTTTATTTTTTGAAAGACCCTGCATTTAAATGAGTAGATATAAAATTCAGTCTTGCAGTTGTTTTAGAATGTGTTGATTTATTTCCGTGTAATTTCAGGAATTTAAAAAAATACTGTTTTTATGCCAAACTTGAGGGTTTTAAAATTGCACTGTTTCCTATCAAATACTTCAACAAAGGTAAATCTTGCTAGGTTTATCTCCTAGAGGTCCGCTGTGTCTGCACCGGCTTGTCTGCGCTCCTGGATGCGCGTCCCCTCAGCACGTCAGCTGGGCTTTGGAGTGGGTTTTTGTCCTCTGTCTCTATCCGTGTCCCGCTTGCCCCATCCTTGAGCTTACACTGTCACCAGAGTGATCTTTCTAAAATGCAGACATAAATGGGTTCATCTGTGGGGCTCTCTGTTGCCGGCACAATGAAGCCCACGCCGTTTAGCACCGCGTGAAACTTCATGTGATGTCCCTGCTCGGCGTGCGCTGACCCCTTGACCTGCAGCGACGGTGCAGACTCATCGCTCTTTCACAACCACAGGAATCCACATCACCCATCCCTTCCTGTCCCCACTCCCGTGGGGGAGGCTCCACCCCTACTCCCTCCTTCCCCCACCTCGGCCCTCCCTGCCAGCGCCCTCCCTGCCAGCGTCAGCTTCTGGCCTGTGTAGAACCCTGGGAAGGAGCCTCCCTGTCCCCTCGGGGCAGAGCTGATTGCCCCCTTGGCTGTTTGTCTGCCTTCCTCCTCCCTCTGTAGATTGCATTTATTGTACGCTGGATTATATGTATTTACCTTCTTGTCTATGTCTTGAGCTAGACTGAAATCTTTTAGGACAGTGACCCAGTCTCCTTTTTCTTTCTTCCTTCCTTTTTTTTTTTTTTTTTTTTACTGCCCAAACTAAGCACTCAGTGCATGGTTGCAGGATGGGTGCCCACAACTCATGTGGGACTTGTTAATAGGGCTGTTTACACTGGCTAATGTGTCAGACAAATACTTTATTAACTTGGTTTAAAGAATGGCGGGTTACAGGTAGTACTCTATGCTTATTAAGCGTCTACACTTTGTTCAGTGTAGCAAGGATTCACTTAGTAGAAAAGAGGATTCACTTAGTAGAAACATAATTTTGGTATTAGCTTGCAATTTACTGTGCTTTATTCAGGTGCTACTTAGATACTTGGTAGAAACATTTGGTTGTGACTGTAGAAACATTTGGTTGTGACAGTTTTGACCAATTATTGAAGTTGACTTTAGTGAACAGAGATGAGGTGCCTAGCCTGACAAGGAGAGGCAGTGTGTTGCTCTTGTGGTCTTTCCTTAACTGGTGTTCCTCTTTTTACTTTTGTGTTATTCCCATCCTCCTATAAAAATTAAATGCAGGTTCATCTTAATGCAGTAGCTTTGTGATAAACATCAAACAGAAGTCATATTGTGTAACTTCGCCACTTGGATCCTTTCAGTGGCCTTCTCAGACAGTCTAATAACTATGTTTTTGATGGTGTTCTCAGGACGTACGTGTCCTGCCTCCTTTCCCATAACCTCCTTGCTCATTACCTGTTGCCACCTTTCCTCTCCTCTGAAGGCACAGACGGCTTCCTGCTAGTCTCATAGCATGGACCTTCCTGTACCTGGACCTTCACCTAGGCACTTGTTTCATCGTGCCATCATTTCCCTCTTACAGGTCCTTGCTCAGAGGTCATCTCAGTACACATTTTAATTGTCACAGCTTACAGTTATCCTGGCCTTTATATCCCCCATCACTTTTTTTCACCAAAACATTTACCACCATTAAAATACTGTATTTTATGTATTTAGTTCAATCTTAACATATATCCTTCAACTACAGTTCACTCTCTAAAACAGGAGAGATTTTTGTTAGTTTTCATAACCATTAATTATTTCCTCCAGCTTGACACATTGTAGGTAATCAGTAAGTTTAGCTTGGAGGAGTGAGTGAGCAGCGCAGAACTGGTCAAGAGTTGGTGTTTCACTTCTGCCACTTACTAATTGTGTGATCTAGGACAAATCGCATGAAATCTTTAAGCTCTAGTTTTCATTTCTGTAAAATGGGATTCTGTTAATACTCATTTGTCATACAGATTGGCAGCTAGTACAGTTTATGGGATAAGCAAGGTTATATTTTTGATACTGTTATGAAGTAATAAAGTAGACCTAGTTGTTCTTATTAGTAAAGGTCATGGATTGACATCTCATTATGAAGAGTCAGTTGAGTCAAACAAATCCTGTATCAGTATCGAGTGCACTGTTGTGTACAATTTTCAGTGTAGTAATAAGTGGTATGGAAATACTTGAATAAACTAGGTAATTCAAGAGGAAGTATAACTCCTTTTATCTAATCCTGTAAGAAATTTCGACTTCAATATGTATGTCAAATCCTGAAGTAAATAAAATTCTAAATTGAAAGTCATGTCTGAAACAGATCTCTCATTATTATTAATAGCTAATACCTAAGTGCTTACTGTGGCTAGACACTATTAATGACACTTTACATGAATTAACTTATTTAATAGATACTGTCTAAGTATCATAATAATAATAATAATAGTTGGTTTCATAAGCAAGAAGGGACCAGATCATTAGATCAACTGAAGTCTAGCATAAAAACATCCATGGCTCACCCATATTCACCAAGAAAACCACATGCAATTTTTCTGAAGGAGAAAGAACACTGAAAACTGCAAGGGAATTTTGGGTTGGTGGACTCTGTAGTTTTTGGCTTTAGGGCAAAATATTCTGCTTTGAGAATATATGGATCTGTGCTTCCTACCTTTCCTGGACTTGCAGCTCTTCAGAGTCAAACCCAGGTCCTACTCATTGTCTTACACTTTGCAGATAGTAAGTCGGAGTTGTGGGAAAACCTGGGTGAATCATCATTAAAGAAGACTGCTCCGGGATGTCATGTAGAAAGCTGTAGTGGTTTGAAGACAAAGTGCTAGTTGAAGTGATTATATATACATAAAAGCATTTATAACATAACAGATTTTCATATAAGACTCTCTGTTGTTATTGTTGGCTTCTACTCTTTCTCCCTTTTCTTTTTTCTTTTTCCCTTCTTTTTCTTACTGAAGATTAAACCCAGGGCCACTGAGATACATTCCTCATTCCCAGCACCCACCTCCACTTTTTTTTTTTTTTTTTTTTTTAATTTTGAGACAGGATCTTGCTAAGTTATCCAGGCTGGGTTTGCACTTGAGATATCCTCCTGCCTCGGCCTTCCATAGTGCTGGGATTACAGCTATGCACCACCGTTCGTGACTGTGTTAGGCTCTCGTTAGTAAGGGTTGCCATGGACTTTAATTGTGAATAATTCCAGTAGCAGCAGTGTCTGTGACTTTTTAAAAATTAAGGTAAATACTTTCTAGCTTTGAGAAATACAGGTAGTGATTACCTTTGATTTCTAATTCTCTGAGTTAATATTTGTGACAGTCACTGTTTTCATGGATGTGATTGGAACACTTACGAGTAATATAGTGCCCACAGTGGTTCTACACACGAGATGACCAGTGTGGAGCTAGGTGAGCTTGCAGTGGTGGCCTTGGGTCTGTGGTTAGCTCCTTCCAGCCAGTACCACACCTCTCCTGCACCCCTGAATTCAGCATCTCAGAGTGTTTCCTTCATTTCACAGCTGACAATGGATAGCTGAATAGTAACCAGGGATGTGAAACCAACCGTGATTTATTTAGTTCTTTCTATAAACCTTTGCAGTGCCAGCCTCATTCCACCTTGGGTATTTAAGTATGCATAACAATGGGCGAGCACTTGCCCAGGGAAGCTGTTGTGTGAGACCATCTTCCTGGGAAGAGAGGAGGATCTGTCAGCCAGGCCTCCCAGCTGATGTTTCTCACATCAGCACCACCACTCCCAGCCTCATTCCTCAGGCTTAGGTGAACATATCAGGTGGTGGGCATGACTTGGTGTTTTGAGAGCTCCTGTTGCCTACTGCGCATTATGTAAAGCAACCTGTGGCAAAAGCCACACCAAGGAGTAAACCTTTCCAGGTCCAGTGCACAAGTGACTTGAATTGTGAAGTCACCCGGTGTGACCTAGCCATGGTACTTTTCCGACAGAAGACACACGTATGGGGTTGAGAAAATGGAGAGGGCCTCTCCCTAGACATTTTTATACCCTCTTATTTTTGAGAAGAAATGTGTTGGAGCAGGGATGAAGGAAGTTAGTGGAATAAGGTGGTAATGAACCCGAACTGGGGGCGAGGAGAGAATAAACTGTAAGGAGAAGAGAGTGAATTTCGGTGCTTCTGGGTTGTGTTTGCGCTTTGATAAGAGTTTTGTTTTTTTGGTTTTGGTTTTCATTTGTTTTTGCAACAAAGTCCATGTAGACAAAGAGGACATATAGTCTCATTAGGACTTGAGCTAGCTATGTAGCTTAGGCTGGCCTTGAGTTCCTGGTCCTCTTTCCTCAGTGTCCTGAGTGACAGATAATCGGCATGCCACTGCACCCAGCTGCTAAAAGTATTTTGATCCCATTGCCTGACTCAAGAAAGTAATCTCTGGGGACTTGATCAATTTTTGGACTATACTGCTTGTCTGACTAATTGTTCTTTTTAAGTACTTTGAGTGTGTTTTTTAGACATAGCTTAATAAATTTTTGTACATGGTTTGAAAAAAAAAGCACAGGGTAAGGAAAAAACACTCATCTATCCATTGGTTAAAATAATTTTAGTAGTACAAGCAAGTTGTCAAGTTTGGGTTTAATAAATGTGTATTGTTCTTGAAGAAAATACAGAAGCACTAGCAGTTCAGAGTTCAGTAAACTGTATCATCTGATTTTTGCCTTTCTCGTAAACTTGTAGAGAGAAAATTAGAGCAAATCTTTCTGTTGTTGGTACAGTTCCCTTGCCTCTGTTCCCTAAGCTTCTCTTCTACTTTGTAACTAGAAACGCCTCTGTTCAAGTAGAAACTAGGTATCTAATATCCCTGGATTGCATTTTCAGATAAACCAGAATTTTTACCTGAACACAGGTGTGTACTGCTGTAGGCTTGGTTGGTGAGGATTCTTCTATGAAGTATACGAAAGGCAATTTGTGGATTTTCTTTGGTGGGTGGCTGTGGTTGATGCCTGGTTTGGTTGCCATGATCTCTGGCTTGGTAGTTTTTTATTTACGTATTTTCTTTTCTTTTCACCAATAGAAAGTGCATGGAGTATTTTGACTTCCTGGAATAAAGAACTTTGATTTCAACCTTAATTTTTTTCTGGCACATTCCACACATTCTGTTCCTACTGTACAAAGAGTTTAATATTTTCTTTGTTAGTTTCCCAGGCCCAGTTCTCTGTCCTCCAGTGTAAATGCCTGTGTGCTATTCAACCATATGGATTCCATTTCTGTTCAATAAGTAATCACATTTTGAGTGCCTTGTCTTATTTGTGCTGTTGCTGTTTCTAAAGCAGGGGAGGGTGGGTTTTCTCTAGACCATCACATCTCATGTACATGTACATTCCCGCTCTGGGATATATGTCGGTTTCTTCAGTTTATCTTGTTCTTATGCCACTTAATTGAATCTTGAAGGTTATGTTTCAATCCCAAGTATAATGAAGATGTTAACAAAAATTCAGATAGTAATTTTTTCCTCTAATTTCTGAGAAAGTAGAGGTAGTTTTCCTTAAGATAAGTGCCTATATCAAAGGGAGGGAAATAGTTTCTTTATTGGAGCAATGGCATGAATTTTTTTGTTGCCTAAGAATTTTAATTATAGTTGGTTAAGTCACAGATTTTTCACAAATTTTGCTTGTATCTGAAGTAATAAATACAACACTTTGCATTACGCCATACATTGTATGTGAAAAGCTTTGTGAAACTGCTTACCTTTTCTCCATGCCTACATACATGATACTGCTTCCTTTTTGTTTTACTTTATACTGCTTTATTATGCAGAAAATGTCATTGTTGACCTAGTCATTTGATCACAGCTTGGCAAAATGGTGCTTTTAGTGGACTTCAATTCTTTTGTTACACTTGTGTATCTGATAGCTCCTTCGAGATAATGTAGAAGTTATAAGTGGTGATAGAGTTTGTGTAAGGAGTCCACATTGTCTTTAGTTGTAGGAAGGCCTGGCACACTGTAAATACCCCTAAATGCAGCGTGGATTAAGTAAGAGTATGTCTCAAAAAGCCATGTGGTTTGAAAACCAGCTTGTGACTATGGGCACCTATTTGTCCAGCACAGGTTAGTCCTTTCTGAGATTTCCTTTGTACCTCTAGCCTGGGACCATGTCTCTACCTGTCTTAGTTACTTTTTCGATGCCGTGA
The DNA here is from genome assembly GCA_004027205.1 of Ctenodactylus gundi. Taxonomy (NCBI): domain Eukaryota; kingdom Metazoa; phylum Chordata; class Mammalia; order Rodentia; family Ctenodactylidae; genus Ctenodactylus; species Ctenodactylus gundi. Next base: position 78,989 of record PVKB01004434.1, on the reverse strand, counting down.
CTCAATACCTGACACCCACAACTTAGGGTGGAAAGATTTATTGTAGCTTATAGTTTCAGAAGGTCTCAGTCTGTTCGAGTGGGTGACTGGAAAATGGTGGAATCTCATGGTGGGGCTGCAGCTAGAGCTGGAACCAGAGTTCCTGGGGCAGACATCCTTACAGCATGGTTGAAGAGAGAGAGACTAGGAGGAAGGGACGGAACCAGCACATGCCTCTCCAGTTCCAGCCCAAGCACCTGCCCCTTCCAGCCAGGCCCCACCTCCCAACCCTACCCAGTATCCATAGGAACATGAGGACACTCCGTATCCAAAGCACGACTGTACCTAAGGAGCACCCCTTGAAAATTGGCAGCAGGACTGAGTGATTTCCAACGTGAGCCTTGTGGCCTGTCACAGATTGCCAGTGCACTCAGGCAAGTTCCTTGCACCCGCTGGCCAAACCTAGGGGAGCCCATGGATACCAGTGTCTGCCTTGTGGCTTCAGATTTCTCTGCCATTGTGCTTACTGATCTTCTGTCCATCCCTCATAGGGAAAACTAGTTGATGCATTTAGCGGATTTTGCTTTATTTTTGAATTGTTGGATTCTAACCTGTGTGTGTGAAAAATCCCATGTATAAACTGAAAGACAAGTAGCATTTCAATAAACATAAAGTTAAGGTTGTAAAAAAAATCACTTATGGTTGGGTAGAGATATTTTTCTAAATCGTGGTCCTATGTAAACTCATATAAAGTGTTAAAGGAATATGTCTTTTACTTGTTAGTATTACCATACAACAGGAGCTTGCCTCATTTGTTTTTCAGAAAACTAAAATAATTCAGAGTATTTTGTCATGAACACCTTTCTATAGTTGGTGCTACCTGTGGAGCCTTTATGGATCATGGTTTACACAGTACTCACACTCATATGATCTCATTTTGTTGTGAAGACATTCCAAGAGAAGGGCAGGACAGGTGGCACCATCTTCTTTTGTGGTGACAAGGCCAGCCCTGAAAGATTAAATGAGTTGTTTGAAGCCAGGTGGATAATAAATGAGTTTGGATGTACTTCTTGAGATTTAGTTGCCCTCTCTTCCCATGAAAGTGCAGAAGCCTTGTGAAATCTATAGGCTACGACTTGATGTCTTGGTGTCACTGTGAATAGTCATCAAACCTTGTAGTAAAATGGTGATGCCCTGGTGGCCATGGAGGTTGACATAGATCTGTGTTTTGACATGTGCTGGATCTCCTCTGTTTGGTTCTATAAGTTACAGTGCCTCTCATTTTACCTGTGTGCTTGTCCTTTCATCATATAGTTTCCACTGCTGTCTGCTCTGCTATTTTGTGACTTTGTGAGGAGGGTCTGGGCAATCTAGTTTGTTACAGCAGTACTGACCCAGAGACTAGTGAAGTCCTGAACCACAGTCCTGAGAGTCATGCCCTCTGGTGAGAGGCCATTGTGACTTCCTGACCTTATTTTGAATGTTGTTGAATTTGTCAGAAAAGTGATCTTTTGAAAAGCGATTGTTATAGCAGTATGTAAAACATTTTTTATGTGTTTATCTCCTGTTGGCTTTTCATTTTAGTGTTGTTGAACACATGAACACAGGACATATTTGCATTGAGGTCTTGGGCCTGATGTGATGGGCCTGTTGGCTGTATTGGAACAACACAGTTCTTTTTGTTAACATTAAATTTTAAACTTTATTGTAATCATTTTGAGTTCTCAGGTAGGATTACCATTTACTGCATTGTTTCTTTTAATAAGCAAATATAAATGTACTGGCTTGGATCTGAAGTGTCCTGCTGTACAGGGTTGGGAGGTGGGGCCTGGCTGTAAGGGGCGGATGCTTTGGGATTGACTTGGAGGGGCATATGCTGGTTTTGCCCTTCTGGTCTCTCTCTCTGTACCACCTTGCTGTGAGAATCTCTGCTGCTGCTCTGGCTCTAGCCCTGACCCCACTCAGCCCTGCCATGTACTTCCATTATTTGCCAGCCACCCACCTGTGAATGGATTGTGACCTTCTGAAACTGTAAGATACAATGATTTTTTTCCTCCCTAAGTTGTGGATGTCAGTTATTGAGTCACAGAGATAAAAAAAGTAACCAAGACAGTCGCTTTTCCAGCTTTGGCTTCACCAGCAGTCACTTTCTGTAATAGCATTGACTTTTTCTTCCCTTACTTCTCTCTTTTCTCATGTCTGCTGATATTTGGACACCAAATACATTTAGCTATTTTTTATGTAGTTGCAAGTTTTCCTCAAATTTTTTATTTCATATTTTTCTGCATGTCGTCTACTCCCCCCTTCTCCCCCCCCCTTTTCTTTTTTTCTTTTTGTTGGCAGGGTCTCTCTCTCTCTCTAGCCCAGGCTGGTCCTGAACTCACTGGTGTTGCCCAGGCTTGCCTTGGACTCAGGACAGTCAGCCTGCCTCAGCCTCCCTAGTGCTGGGATTACAGGCGTGCACACGCCCAGCTTTACCTGGTGCTGGGGAATTGAACTCAGGGTCTTGCGCTTGACTCTCTGCCACGCCTCTAGCCCCCATCTACTTTTTGAAAGTCAAGAAATGATGATGAAGTTGGGTCCACTGGTACAGGCTTATAGTCCTGGTGCTCTCAGAGGCCAAGTCAGGAGGATCACAAGTTTGAGCCCAGGCTGAGCCACTTGGGTGACTTAATGAGACCTTGTATCAAAATCAAAACTAAAAATTGGGCTGGGGATGTAGCCAGTGTAAAGGCCCTGGGTTTCAGCTTCAATACCACAAGCCAAAAAATAAAAAAGCAAAGAAAAGATAAGATGTTGTATAAAGCCAAGTCTAGCATTTTTGGCCAGAAACTTAAAATACATTTGATTCCCATTAATACAAATGAGAATTTTGTAAAATATGATTGAGAAAGCTGACCCAAGTCTGTTTTTCCATGGATTCTTAAATAAACCACTAATATCCCAATACACAAAATTTACATGCTCTTTAGTAATCTTTATTGAAATGCTATAATCTTCATCTTGTACCTTAGGTCCACAGTAGTTCAGTGAGTACTTTGATTTATACAAGGCATGATTAAAAAGTATCATCAATGTTTAAATTTTAAAAATTTATTGCAATAAAAGACACAATACCATCAGTTCTCCTCAGAATACTCCCCCTCACTTGGAACACACTTATTTTTTTCTTCTTGCCATTATCAGAAGCACTTATGGAAGCCCTTTTTCACTGGTTGTGCTGTTGTGACTTCCTCGATGTCTTGATTCAATTCAAAATGTTCAGCTTTCGTGGTCATTTTGATTTTGGGGAAGAGCTTGAAGTTTCATGGAGTCAGATCCTGTAAATAAAGAAGATGGGGACACACTGTAATGTTTCTTTTTGATAGAAATTGATATAGAGGTTTTGATTCCACTCAGGATGTTGAGGCGACCACAGAGCTGAGTGCAGTGGCATAAACATGCAGTCCTAGGACTGAGGGAGAAAGGTGGAGGTAGGAGGATTACAAATTCAAGTCAAACCTGAACACTTAGTGAGACCCTGCCTCAAGAGTTGGGGATGTGTGTAACTCAGTGGTAAAGTACCTGTGGGTTTGATCCTCATGCCAAAAATAAGTTTGTTTCTTTGTTTGTTTTTTTTAAAAGCAAGGGGGAACTGAGATCTTGTAATAATGATGCACACCTCAGTTTATTTTATAAACATCAGAGAACTGATCAAAGACGCTTACTTTTTATAGGAAAAGTTCTTTTGTTTTGGTTGTAATATCTCAGCGATGATAACAGTTTTAGGTGTATCTTTCCTTTCTGATGAAGTGAAAACTTAAAGGATGCCTACTGTTTTGTGTTTCTCTATAGCAGGAATGGGGAACTTCTGGCTGCAGGCTTTAGACTGCTGGTGAAATCCTTAGGTCTGACCAGGCCAAGGTCTAACCAAAGAGAAGCAGTTTCAGTTGTCACTTTGGGAGTGAGTTAAGTAAATGTTTTACCAAGTACACCGGGCTGATTTTTAAATTGATAATTTTGTATGGCCCATGAATGATGTCATAAGTATTCAAAGAGCCCTTGTCAGTAAAAAGGTTCCTCACTCCTGATCTAGAGAAACAAACTTTTAAATAGAGATCTTATTAAAACAGCAACCACATATTTTCCTCTCCCTTTGTACTTGAAAGCATTTTAGTAAATATTTATGTCTCGTCTCCAAATTGGAGACATGAAGGGGTCCAAGTTGATTTGCCTTAACATTAAAGCTAGAGTAGGATGTTAGGACTAGAAGGAACCTTAAAAATAAACCTATCTGGTTCCATTTTTGGACCAGTAAAAAATAAGGACGCAGACAGGTGACTTAGATGGCTCAAGAGCTCATGACCAACAGGGCACCAGTGAGACTGTCCTTACATTCCTTTCTCCCCTCTGAAACGGTCTTGAGAGTGTGTATCTTCCTATTCTTTCCTTTAATTTTGACATTCCTGACTGCCCTGTGCAGGTCAAGGGACAGATTCCTTTGCTGACCTTGCAGAGCAGGCGCTGGAAGCTTTTGTTCACTCTGATCACGCAAGAAGTTTTCTAAGATGATGTGCCGGAGACAGGCATCTTGCTTGTGATAGCAAGGGCAGAAGGAGATACACTAACCCCAAGAAGGGCTCGTGGGGGTCAGTTTTATTCCACTCAAAATTAAAATTCATCCTGTTTTTGAAGAAGGAAAGGGAGGGGAAGAACAAACCCAGGGGCCCCAGATCACAGCCTCTTCTTTGTACAAGCTGAAGTCCCTAAGGACAGCTGGATAACTGAATAGAGCTGTCAAAAACACACCTGCTTTAAACAAATAAATGCATTTTAAAACTTTTCACTTGATATTCTGTTCTTGACATGTAGCTTCCCCCCCTTGAAGTATTTGTGAATGTAGTGTAGTTAATAGCCAAATTTACAGAGATACATTGACTAAAAATAGAACACACCTAAATCCCAGTCATATCCTTAACAGAATTCTAAGTTGTTTCTGCTGGAATTTAACTTTACTGGCATTAAGCAGTAGAAGGAGGAGATTGAAAAGTAAAACAGATAAAAAAGGAAAGGTCTCAGATCATGTTTGGCATGGTCTAAGAGGATCAGAAAGGAACTGTGTTTGTGGGGTGTGCTGCACCGCATGGACCTTGTAACTCTGTGATCATCGTGGATGGTGGCTTGCACTCCGCCCATGAAATTGGTCTACCAACTCGAAGCATCATTTTCTAGCTTATTTTTAAACTCCTAAGGACCAGGAAAAAGACTGAAGGAGCCTAACTGCTGTGGTTTCCTCAAATCATTATTGTAAATCCTCTGGGTCCTGAAAAAACTCACTATTCTGAAGTTGCAAACTGTGTGGCTGCTCGGGAGACTTGGCAGTTGAAAGAGAACCGATTAGCTTCTTCCGTGATGCGTTGTCACAGCAGTTAAAGTGGGTCAGACGCTGGCAAATGTGGTGATGTTAGAAATGTTACCTTTGTGTAGAAATTCTGTATTTCTTTATGGAGCTTGGAGTTTTTTGAATATATAGTTGGCAGAATATTTTAAGTGTATAAGTCTTTTTTTGTGTATAAATCTTAAGGAACTTAAATATTAGTGATTCAGTTATCTCTGCAGAATTTTTGAGGAGCCAGGATACTGTGTCTTTCTATTAATATCTCTTTACCTTTTTGCATGATGATTACAAGTAGTTATAGTCCAGTTACTGTCTCTAGGTATGAGATTAGGTTCTACTAACATGTGAATTGTAGCAAAATTTGGGTTTCTCCTCCTTGGAGCACGTGAGTAGAGTGAGTGATTTCTAGACAGTGTTGTGCCCTGAAGAGTTTTACCTATTTTTGTAGGTGAAGGTTGGTTATTGTTTTAGATTTCTCAGATTACTCAGTTGCTAAGGAGTAAATGATACAAATGATCCCTTTTTATGGTTATTTTGTCTGAGGGTATCAGGGTATTGTTGCCATTGATACATGTATTTTGAGATTTATGTATTTGTGCTTTCATGGAGCACATTGTTGACATACACACCATGATAATACACGGAGCTGCATATTTTCTTTGAGATTATTTTATGTACTTTAATCTAGACCCTCTGAAATATGACATATATGTTAGGCACAGTAACGATGTAAAGCATCTAAGAGAATAGACTCTACTGGGGTGTTTTTCTCTGTTGTCATACATTTCATTATAATTTTACTAGGAAAGGGGTCTTGGGTCATTATTATCACATCTCTTGGTATCCTCCCTCCAGCTGGGCATATCAACACCAGTATTCTTGTGATACAACTTTTTTCTCTCATTTCCACTTCCATCACCCCTGAAGATATTTAATTCAGAATGGGAGAAACTTTTTTCTGAGCTGGCGGTCGCAAAATACCTTGAGATAGAACATTTTGTGTTTGGATAGCTGAAAAAGGAAAAACTCTGTAGACTGTTCATCTTTACAGAAACTTTTTTTTGGGAAATTTTTTCATAAGGTTTATTATCAGCAACTTATTTATTCGCAAAATTATTTCAATTAGTCTTAATTGTATAAATTTATGGGATATAGCATGATATTTTCATACATACATGCAGCTTCAGAGACTAATAGTGAGCCTTAATAGTTGTGTAGAGAAAAGAGTGTCCATTTATTTAATTGTAAGTAATATCTTAAGTATTTCTATGACTTAGGAATATAATGACATGAATGACATAATATATGACACAGGAAAAGGTAACGCTATCTCTCTCTCTGTCTCTCTCTCTCTCTCTCTCTCTCTCTCTCTCACACACACACACACACACACACACACACACACACACCCCTGGGTTTTATGTACTTTCCATGAATTATTTGCTTCTGAATGTAATAGTGACTTAATTATTTGTATTTTATATGTTTATTCTAGAAATATTGAGCTCACGAGGCACCAGAAGTTAAATGTGAATGAATGAGTCCCCGAGGAACCCTCATTCTAGGTGTGCAGCTGTGACACTGTGATATTTGCTTGAATAAAGTGTCTTAGTGCAAGGCTGAGCTTGAATTTGGTGCTAGAAAAGGGCTTGGTTGAAGGTCTTTGGAGGAGTAAATAATAGGGGTGTGGATGGCTCTGCATTTCAGACAAAAGAAGTTGTAGCCTGATCAAGGTGATGTGTCCAAATGGTTTGGTAAAAGAATTCATTTCAGGTCCAGAAGAGCCTTTATTGCTCAATGAGAAGTTTGGAATTTATCCTTTAACTGTGCTTTTTTACATAAATGAAAGCATGACTTGTCCTCCAAGAGAAAGGATGGAATAATTTTCCTTAAAAGGAGTCAGTAGATTTAAAAGTGACTTAAGAAGTCATATTAAAACAAAACAAAATGACAAGGTTCCAAGGAGTAGTCTAGCGTGAAGAAATATCCCAGCCAGAGGTACTTCATTTTGAGGCTGTATCAAGGCTGGGTGAATGGCACAGTAAAAACGTCTTTCTGTTGCTGCTGACTGTGTGTACTACTGTGCTTCTAATTCAGTGGATGGGCAGAGGTAGCCTGAACTCAGCTGGCAGCAGTGTGGGTGAAGGCAGCCCGCCACATCTATGAGTGTCAGGGAGGCTGGAAGGTTAGCTCAGCTGAGATCTCAAGTCAGCTCATAAGATTGTCGTTACCTTCCCTGGGAAGGTAAGATCTGAAGGTCCGAAAGTTATTTAAAGAAAAAGAAATCTAATTTTTAGGGGATTAAGAGGGTTAAGTTGCTGTGAATGATATTAGACACAATTTCATGAGAAAGAGCCAAATGAGGGTTACTTTCTTGGTAGTCAAGAAGTCAGGAACAGACTTGGAGTTGGGCCCTGTGGCACAGGCCTCTAATCCTAGGACTGTGGGAGGCAGAGGCAGGGGAATTACAAATTCAAGCCCCCAGCCTGGGCTGTGTAACATGGCACTGTCTCAAAATGAAAGAAAGAAAGAAAGCAAGCAAGCAAGCAAGCAAGCAGGCAGGCAGGCGGGCGGGCAGAGGGAGAGGAGAGGGAGAGGAGAGGGAGAAGCAGGCAGAGGGAGAGGAGAGGGAGAGGAGAGGGAGAGAAGAGGGAAAGGAAGAGGCCCAGTGTGGAGGCTTTGGGCTGCAGCAGCACATATTTTACAATGGTCAGTGGGCAGACTTCTGTCATTCAGGGACAAAATAGAGTATGGTAAATGCATCCACCTAAGACTGAGTGCCATTGAAGCACCTCAGTGAAGTGTTGGCCTGGTGACTTGGAACTAAATAGTTGGTTTGTGTCCAGCAGTATATAACACAGAAAATCCATGCATTTCCTAAGAGAAAGGTGACTGCAAAGAGGGTGAAAATTTCCCTTGGGTTCAAATACGTCAGGCCAGGCTCCAGAGAACATAGAAAATGAAATAGAATACATGGCTAGATGATATTAGGAGGCAGAAGTGTCCAGAACAGATACCTGTACTCCAGATTTCCCTGCTTATAATGGTGGCCAGATTGGAGGTACTAGAATAGGTGGCTAAGTTTAAAGCAACCAAGGAAGGGCTGATAGGGGATTGTAGCTTAGTTGTATAGCTTGTGGAGTTGTAGAGTGTGTGCTCAACATGCATGAGGCCTTGGGTTTAGTCCCCAGCACAAACAGTGATACAGGCCTGGCCTGCAGTCACAGCACTCTGGGAGGCTGAAACAGGAGGATCACAAGTTCGAGCTAAATTTTCAATTTAGGTAGATCCTGTCTCAAAATCAAAACTGAAAAGTGATTGGGGCTGAAGCTGAGTACACAGACCTTGTGTTGAGTCCTCATCAGTCCTGCAAACAAATGAACAAACCTGAACCAAGGAAATAGGAAAATTAGACAGTATAAAGTTGTAATGTTATAATTTTCTTTTTTCTCAATGCCCATTGTAATAATAAATATGTAGAAAAGCCCAGACTGAGTCTCTCCTTTCTGAGAGGTTCAAAATATTGGTAAAACCAGAGATATTCTAGAACAAAAGAGGATTGGCAATAACTATAACCTAGGTAAGATGGTATTAGTTTTAAAAGTCACAGGTGCCACCAGAAATAGATTCTTCCCTACCGAATTGGCTTAATACGGTCATTCTCATCTTAGAAGTTACAGAGGATTGCAGCGTCTTCAGTTTCTTGCAGTGTAGGGGAAAATGGAAAGCAGCAGTGATTGAAAATGCGTCTTCAAGGTTCTTTGACTTCAAAAGCTCCCTGTGCTTGAAAACCTATTCTAGAGATGCAGGTATGACAAAGGTACCAAAGTATACTGTGGTCTATGTGGAAAGCCCTCAAATTTGTATAGAGAGGTTTTTTTTTTTTTTTCTGGTTTTGGTCTTTTGGTAAGAGGAAGTCAGAGCGCTTAGCAGATAGGATTTACTTATTTTTCTTGTCAGTTTTTGTTTTGTGTTGTAGAATGAATGAAGTAGAATTTTGAGCCACTGTAGATTCACTAATTCTATGTTACGCAAGTTAATTCCTAGTTTATTCTTATCCCCACTATTTTATTGGAGTCAAATTAAACTTTTAGCACACAAGTCAAAAACATGACAGTGGACTGGAAGATGTAGTTCTGTGAACATTTTTGGCTGCAAGTGTGGCAACCACTCCCTTTTGTAGAGATAGTAATGTTAAACTTTAACATGATGCTGGATGTTGTAATCTTATGGGGGAGAACAGTGGTTGCCGCCCTTCGGTCATGTTTGGCAAAAGCAAGACCTTTGTCTAGTCCAGTAGGCTCTAAATTCTGCTCCTGTGCGTCATCCAAGTCCTGCTCCCTCCCTGCCGGCATCCTAGGTCTTGATTTTTCAGTCTCAGTAGCAGCCCATGATCAGTAGTGGCCAGCTGTATAATTTTAATGAATAGTTCTTACATTTTTCAGAGTTTAAACAGTGTAACTTTCTATGTTTTACTTCTCAGGTGTATTCACTGTTGCTTAATAATCAGAGCAAGTTTTTCTTTAACATGCTAATCTATTAACATTAATAAAAGCCCATTCCATTTGCACTGCTTGAAATGAATGCCGTAAACTTTATAGGTGGTGATGCCTATAATTTTACTAAATTAATGGAAAATGATATTTATGTTATTTAGGAGTGCTATGTTTTTAGGAAGGCTGCTTTTTAAAGTAAATATTTATCCTAGGAAGTACAGGGATATGGAGAAAAAAGATCCTAAACCCACATAAACATAAATTGAAGGTAATTTAAAAAGAAAAAAAAATTTCCCTTTTTCCTTAATTCATGCTATGCTACACAGCCATTGAAACAAAGGAGCACAAATGTGGTGGCTTAAACCAATCGAAGTTTCTTCTCTTCCAGTTCAGGAGGCCAGACTGAAGCCGCCCAAGGTGTCAGCAGGGTCGTGCTCCTTCTGAAGGGTTAGGGTGTATCCTTGGTTGCCTTTTACAGCCTGTGATGGCTACAGGTGTCACCTGCCTATGGCAGCATCACTACACTAAATTCTGGATGTTTTAAGCCAGTTTACAAGAGTAGCTTAATTAGAAGGTAGTAGACAAGAAGCTATTATTGACCACTACCAATTTTCTGATTTCTTTTATTGTAGAGTTTATAAAATTATTTTGATAAGATTATTCTCCCACCCCTAATCTGGGATTAAACCTAGAGCTTCATGCATACTTGGCTTGGCAAAGTGCTTGACCACTAAACTGGGCTGTATCCCACCTCCACCCCACTGATTCCGCTGAACCATGGAAAAAAGACTGACTTTCTTTTCTAGCGATCTGACATACTGCACCTAACAGAGTGCCTTTCTCGTTTTTGGGACTCAGTACCCCACGCCCAAAACTCAAGGGAAGAAAAGTTTATTTTAGCTCAGAGTTTAAGGAGGCCTGAGTTCATTCATGAGTACTGGTAGCGGTAGAAAGGCATGGCCGAGGCCTAGCTAGAGGAACGGTGTTCATCCCATGGTGGCCAGGAAGCAGAGAGTGTGTGAAGGACACAGCTAGCAAGTGGAGTACATCCTTCTAGGCCAGTACTCTAGTGATTCGCTCTTCCTGACCAGACTCCACCTCTTAGAAGCCTGGGAAATCGATGGATTGACATTCACGACTGATCCTATTCCTGTTGTGCATGAGGCTTTTGGGAGACATTCCAGATCTAAACCACAACACTGAGTGAGTATTTGTATTCATACCAAAAAGTTAATGGAGCAGGATGGAGTCCCTACATTCCATCAAGCCTTCACATTTACTGGTAATGAACTGCTACAGAAACCAATTAGACTGTGATATGGATGTGAGTGGAGTCAAGTTCACTTTACACTCTGGTGTTCCTTACACAACATATAGTTACCAGTACCAAAACCGTATGTGTTTATTTTGTACTGAGAATCAAGTCCAGGGTCTTTGCACTGAACTACATACCCTGCTCATTTTTTATTTTGAGTCAGAGTTTCACTAAGTCATGAAATTGCTCAGGCTGGGTTCAAATATATGGTTCTCCTGCCTCATTCTCCTAGAGTGCAGGGATTATAGGCCTGCCCCACAAGGCCTGGCCTGAAAAAAGTTTAACTGTGGCTACTGGTAAATTCACAAGACCACTGTAGACTCTGCATGCAAGCCTGCGTTTAAAGTCCTAACTGTCCAATGTTGGAGGTTCTTTCTTTGTGCAGTTTAAAAAGTTGAATCTAATGTTATTGCTTCCCTCACATATTACATGGAAGATTGCTCAAGATAGAAGAGGAGAGAGAACCATTCCAGCCACAGAAGGGTCACATGGTGAGATGGACGAGGCCCAGTGAGGTGGTATGGCTTGACCCTGATAACACTGCTAGCTAGGTGGGCAGTCTGGCACCTCAGGCTGTAGTGGATGAGATGAGCCCATGAGGTCTTTCCAGTTCTGTTCTAAGAGTTTCTGCCACAGTTTATTTATCATTCAGGTTATTTTTCATGCTAACTATCCTCTGGCTGGGGATTTATTATGTTTTCTTGTTCATAATAGGCAACTTGCTAATTAGTTGCAGTTGGTAATACTGGACAGTGAGGAACACAATCCTAACTAGAATATGCAGAAGGAGATATTGCATGTCAAAAGAACACAGACTATGTATAGTGTAAGGCAAGAGCTACAGCCTACTTGAGATAGTTTGGTTCTGTGAGTCAGCTTCCTGCATCCTGCAGAGTCAAAAGGAAGACCTATGAGGGACAACAGGCCTTGTGAACAATGGTCACTTCCTGCTGCCAGGAGAGTTCCAGTGTGGGGAAGGGCCACGGGGCTTCAGTGGGCACTTTCAAACAGGGTATCCCTGAGGCGATACTTGTAGGCTTTTTTCCTTCTCTTTTTAAACCTCTTTTAAAGAACTTACAGTCAAGTAGCCCTCAACTTGGCCAGGGTGAGTTTAGCTCTCCAGTGATGGTAGGAGAGACATTTAATGAACGGATGATGGCGATAATAAACTTAGAAGTTCGTAACTAAAACTTTGTTTCCTCCATTGAAGAAAAAAAGACAATGCCATGGAAGTGTAACATGCTTCCCGTTTTTATCTGAACACTCAGGTTTATTAACAGTAACAGTTGTGATGATGGCAACAATGACTGTAGTCAAGACTTGTGTAGTGCGCACTGTGGCACTGTACGAGCACTTCTCATGTGTTTGCACATTTATGTCGACCACAGCAACTGCGCGCAGAGTTCCCTATTCTCATCTTACTGTTATTCATGTGCCAGTGTGTCAGTTACTCCATTAAGAAAAAGGACAGCATGCAACAGAAAAGCAAACATGAAGTCTGAGAGTAGTTGAGTCATAGCTAACAGCACACATTTAAACTGAATCGAGAGCTTTCTGTGTGGTGGATCACATGAAGAGCTACGTCTGCTTAATGAAAAATGCTGAGCGAGAAGTCTAGCAGACTGGCTTGCCCTGGAAGGTAGGGCCAGTGACTGTTAGCCCCAGACTGCCCTCCCTTTTCAAGAGGCTCCCAAGCCGATTCTATGGTGTGAAATAACTGAGGAGAGATAGGGAGGTGTCTGCGACCCAGCACAGAAAGCCTGGGATTGGGCAGTGGCTTCCTGCAGTAACAGGCGCTGGCTGCCTGTTCTGCTCTCTGGCGGTGACTGCTGGGGAGGTGGGCTGGGAGACAGCTGTGCCTAGCACTGCACGCTACATCTGATCACAGAGCGCTGCCCCCTCCATGGAACCTCAGCAGAATGTTCTGCCTGAAAGGTGAGGGGGTGTGGGATCCACTTGAGAAAACTGTCACTTAGCCTCAGAGCCTAAATCAGAGTGCTGATTTTGTATAGTCTAAGTATGAAAGTTAAAAATCACGGTTCTTTTTGTTGTTGTTGCAAATAGGAAAAAGACCTCCTGCTGGGGAGATGGAATTCTCTCTTAGGGTATTTCTCTGACTTTGTTTTGTGTGTGTTTTCTCATAGTCAAAAGTAGTTAAAACTTACAGAATGAACGTGTTTTAAAAAATAAATTGAGAAATGTAGAAATAGTTTGTAGTTCTGAGTCCTGCTAGAGAAATTTCTATGTAATGAGTTGTTTATGTACAAAGTTAGAACTGAGAGAGAGGAAAGGACTTGATTACTTTAAGCTTTAATGTGTGAATTTAGGAATGAAATTGATGTTACGATAGCTCATACTTCCTATTCTAGCTACACATGAATTAGTGTTTTCTAAGCACTGTAAGGTGGTGAATGAGTATATATAGTGATTCTCTGTCATTGGTTGTATATTTTCTCCTCTTAAGCAGTTGTTTTTCCTTCATCTCCTAAGTCTTGTCATAATTAATTTGAGCGTGTGAGTGATTTTTTCTGTGAGGTCGTTGAAATGCTCAGGAACTAATGAATTTTCTTGAAACGGAAGTAGACTGTTTTGTTCATCCTTTCAGAGTGTGTCACTGTGTTAATAAGAATCTCTTGACAGCCTTGTAGTTTGGGAAATGAAGTGGTCCTGGCCTGCCTGCTTTGCCACTGCTTCTTTGTTCTCAAAGTCTGTTAATGAGGTGTGGACATGGATTCCGTGGTCTCTCTGCCTTTATAAGTTTAATATGATGCCTTAAACCTCAGCAGATTCTTTAGTGTTGCACTTTAAGTTGGAAGTTTGTGTTTACAGCATAGACACAAATTTGATAAGGGGCAGAGGAAAAACAAAAAAACTGTCACGATTTTTTTCTTCCCAAATATTCAAATAGTTTTTGCTATAGAGGGTATCTAGTTGCATCAGATTTTTAGAGAGCCTTAGGCTGAGTTCAATTTGAATATTTCTGAAAAATAATTTTAGATGAAAGGAGTTATGAGCTCCTATGAAACTTAAACCTTTTTTCCTCCAAACAAGAAAGTTTAAGTATGAAGAATCAACAGTATTATTATTGGATAAACATGCGTGCTAGCCTAATGTAATTTCAACAGTGCAGTTGAAATCATTATGATCTAATGATAGCTCAAGGTTTAGGATTTTTAATTGAATGCAGGTGTAGAATTGTTATTGAGATGATTTCTGCAGCTTCAACATATTTTTCTCCACCCATTCCCTTAACTGCAATTTCACTTTATTAAAGAATCTACCAATTTTATGGACCTTTAGTTCCCTTGGTAACTTAGAACATTTTTAAAAATCAGATGTATGACATATTGATGATGACTGAGTACTTTTATATTGAAGCATGTCTTCTCACCTGGAATTCACATGAGCACTTAAAATCCGTTTTCTGATCTCCCAGCAGCCAAGGCACAATTTGCACCTTTCCTGTGATTTATAGTCTCTTGGTTTATAATAATGATTTTTTAGGTCATCCTTGTATTACAAGTATGTGCAAACACTTCCAGATAAGTGTAAATTTCTTAATTATAGTACACCATTTTCATCTTTGTAAATATCACCATGTTTGAACTGATTTTCTTGCTGTAGTGCAGACTTATTATTTTTAATTTTTAGTGGTACCAAGTATTGAACCCGGGGTGCACACATTGTATAAGCACTGTACCACGGAGCTGAGGCCCAGCCTGCTTTCTTATTTCTCCTTCTTCTTTTTTTCTTTTCCCACACACTGGCTTCTCTTCAGATCATATAAACCTTTTGCCTCTCTTCTCTTTTCTTCCCTTCTCTTCCTTCCTTCTTCTGTTTGTGGTGCTGACATTGAGTCCAGGACTAAGTGCGCACTGTACCACTGAGCTACATGTAGCCCATTATATTTGCTTTTATTTTGAGACAGAATCTCACTGAGTTTCCCAGATTGGGCTCGAACTTGGAGTCCTTCTGCTTCAGCTTCCAAAGTAGATGAAATTAAAGACGTGTGCCATATCGACTGGTAAAGATTTTAAATAAATTTTCCATTCAAACATTGATATTTCATAAAACATAAAATCATGTTCTTGTGTAATATCGCTGTAGTGATAAACAGCTATAAAATTCATACATACTAATCTCATTTGTTATACTAATATTGTTGTAAACTAGTAGGAAAGCATTGTTCACCTGGCACTGGTAAGTAGACAAATTTAGGTTAATTTCCTAGAGTTGTGGTAACACAGTATCAACGAGTGATTTACAATGAATTAATCCTCTACTGTTCTAAAGGCCAGGAATCCAAAATCAAAGTGTTGACTCTAGGGCAGAATCTTCTCTTGGCAATTGTGTGTGCGCACACGTGTAAGGGGTGAATGGGGGGTGGGGGTGGCAGTACTAGAGATTAACTCCAAGCCCTTTGCATTGAGCTACACCCCCAGCCCCTTTTTATGTATGTTTTTTTCCTGAAACACGGTTTTGCTAAATCATTAAATGGCCCAGGCTGAGCTCAAATTTGCAGTCTTTCTGCTCTTCTTGTCTCTAGTGGCCTGGAGTAGTAAAAGGTTTGTGACAACATTATACCCATCTCTACCCTGTCTTCACATCATTTTCTTTCCTGTCTCAGTCTGTATCTCCATGGCTTTCTTGTAAGGAAATCATTTATTGAGTTTAGGGTCCACCCTCGTCTAGTGTCTAACCTCATCTTAAGTGCCTGTACCTGCAAAGACCCCATTTCAAAGTATGGTCCCATTGTTTGGTTCTAGGTGATCATGGATTCTAGGGACCTAACCCAGTGTAGTATAGCATGTATAAAGTCACATAGATGGAGGTTGATTTATAGAAGATGTGTTTAATGGAGCTTAAGAACTGCCTTGCAGTATAGCTGCTTTGACTTTGCATTTGAAACTTACAGCAATGCAAATTTAAGACAAGTGAGTGTGTACAGGGGTTGAAAATCCACCCATTATGACTAGTCATGCAAAAGTAAATGTTGCTTCTTTATTTCCTTTTAAATGATCCAGCTTCTTTCATAAGCTCTTATCCTACTGAGAAGAGGAAAAACAATAACAAAATTGAACTTAATTCACTGCAGTCTGCTCCACGTGAGCCAAAACTTTAAACCATTGCATTTGATAGCTTAGGCCGTTGGCTGACTCAGTCCTTCAAAATTCTCTGCTTTATTTGCCCTCTGAGTTTTAAAAATAAGGCAGTGTTTAGAATATGAGGTTGCTGTTAGTATGGAAATGGTTAAGACATCCTTTTGTTCTGTAAGGATAATTTCAGTATGAACATCATAAGCCTTAGGTTGCTGCATTTATTACTGGGTTTTCCCTCTTCTGCACTTTTCTCTGGGGATTTAAAAAGTGAGTCTGGTGTTGGGTTGGGGTCTTTCCATTTCTCAGCTTCAGCATGTCTTCCAAGATCAAGCAGTCTGTTTCATGGAGTGGAGAAGTGGCAGATTCTGTAAAGTTGGGTGTGTCACAGCTGCCTGCATGCCCTGCATGACAGGGTTCTGTCTCTGCCCTTTTCTGCCTCACTAGTTACAGATTTAGGAAAGCCTTTGCCTTGCCTAATAATAGCAAAGAGTTATGTTGGAGATTACAGCGATGAACAATCTCAGGCATGTGCTTTTGCTCCCACAAGGGCAGTGCATGTTAGAAACTCAGCCCTCTCTTTCCTCGTCCTGCTCCCTGGAATGGAGCACAGGCCCCTTTCCAGTTGTCTCGTGGATGTTGTATATGTAAAAGAATTCCTTGGATTCTTTTCTTGGCAGCACTTGGAAAATAATGTTAGGAATCAGAAACAGATTTGTTATTTCTGTTCTGAAGCAAGTGCACTTTTCAAGTGAGCTAGAAGCAGCCATTTGCTTGGGCAGGTTCCTTGCTCCTCCTCAAATCTGGTAGTAAGTTGTTAAGCAATCATTGAGCAAAGTGTATGCTGTTTTGCATTTTGATTCTGAGTATCATTTTGAAAGACATTTAAAAATGAGAATGAAGAGCAGCCCTGGGGATGTCACATCTGTGCGACTCTGGGCGTTTTACAATCATGCATTTAGAATTTGTGCTATGGAAACAGCATATTGTAGACTCATTCTTCTGGGAGTCTTTATTCTTTTTACTCTCTGCTCACTTAAAAATTATGTATAATTATTAGTCATCTATAGCTACCAAGGAGAAATTCACATTTGTCAATTTTCAACTTAAAGTAGCACTTTTAATAAACACTGGTGATAACACACAGTTTTCAAACTTGGTGAGGGAGAGCGCTTGAAATTTAATACACCAAACAAAGCCTTTCGTTTGTCTTTCCCTTCAAAACTTTACTATATTTTCTAGTTCTCATTCTTCTTTTAAAAAGTTAAAAAATCAGTTTTAAATATGCATGTTGTGGTAGGAAGGCAAGCAATGGCAATCACTGCTGAGGAGCTTGTGTCATAATGGGACCTAGAAGACACTGCCCTTCCAAGATCTGAGAAAGAAGTTGACAGTTGTGCTGCTCCCAGGGCACCGAGCTTGGGTTCTTCCTGTTTCTGGAGTGCACCCTGTGCAAAATAAAGCTTTGGGTAAATTGGTAGGACTGAATCAAAAGGCTTGAATTATTGAAAGCATTGGCAAAGGTTTTCATGGAATTACCCTTTTTAATATGTCCAGTCACGTTTTAACTTACTCTTGTTTCCTTATTTGCTGATTTTCATGTATACCTTGGTTAGTGCCCAGCCCCGGACACTATGTTACCAGCACTAACCAGGCACAAAGAGATACAGGGATATGGGGTTTTCTTTTTTAAACATCAGAAGAAAAGGCTGCTGATAGCAGCCAAAGGGCTTTTACACAATTATTAGTTTTTGCATGCTTGAACAGCCTGGCAGATGTGGTATTGGCAGTGCAGCCTGGAAGACAGATATTCTTAAGTTGAAAAATGTAAACGATTTTATAAAATCATAGAATTTAAATTTAAAAGATAACAAATTTGACAAGCCTGTCAAACTGCAACAAACTATTTAGTATAATGCCACTAGTATTCATCTCCTGTATGGTGATTGTATGACATTGATCAGCTTTTTTGTCCCCGTCTGTTGTTTTCTTTTTTGAGGCACATCTTGCTCTGTCCTGGGATTACAGGTGTGTGCCTCCATGCCTGGCTACTTTTATGTGGTTCTGGGGAATTGAACCTAAAGCCTTGTGCATTCTCGATAAGTGCTGTCACCACTGAGCCATGCCCCCAGCTCTGAGCTTTTAACTGACATTGAGCTTAGACTTTTTGTTGCTGTTACTGATGTTACTCTCAAAATATTGGTTAATCCTGAAAGCCATGAGAGGACAGGCTGTGCTGACATGGCTACGAGGACTCATGATAAAAGACATGTGCGGGCTCACGCCACATGTTCTTTGGAATGTCTGCTTATGGCAAGAAGATAAATGACATCAAATGAACTTTAGGAGACCTGAGAGCCCTTGACATGAATTTCTGTTTACACAGATAATAGTTTTCAAAACATTAGATTATATGTTTGTTCTTGTGAAAATTTGCAAGACAGCAGTTTAAAACACAAAGGAAAAATCTCTGCTTTGATGACCACAAAAGGCCATCTATTGTATCTTCCTTATTGTTTCTGTTTTGTTGCGTGAATAGCAGAAACTTCATTGCTGCTGAAACTTTCACAGTGAAACTTAGGGTGGATGCCACTGCTCTCCTGAGGGGAGCACACTGGGAGTAGGAGTGAGGGAGGAACTGGGGCTCTGTGGTGTCAGACTGGGAAAGAGAGGAGAAACCTTAAGGAGCCTGCGAATGCAGGAGACTCCGGGAGGGGGAGGATGGATCAACTTAGGAAACTGACGTACATCAGGAGTTGGGATTGGTGGCTTTTCTGTCATCCTGCCATTCTCAACAAATAAAAGGGTCCTCAGATGATGCCTTGGTGTTAGCTCCCTAAAGAGAGACGGTACGACGAACTCAGTGGAAGCACCTGGCGGCCAGGGGATGTGCTCCATTCTTCTTCCTGAGTCATCTGCTGCAGGTTTGCATTTTTCTTTTCACCAGATCTTTTTCTAAGTCTTAGAGGGCAAAAGAAGCTCTAGTCCCTTCAGGATAGGGGTTACTGACTGAGTAGATAGCCAGTGTCCTATGCAGGAAGATCAGGTTTATCCTAAAATGACTAATATTTATATACCTAAGTTCATCCAAAATTTGTTGATATTTTGAAATACTCATTGTACATTGGTGGACGCTTACTCTGTGCTTCCCGAGAAGGTGTGGCTCGCACATGTCAGCCCCAGGACAGTCCTCGGTCTCTCTGGTTGTCTGATCTTCTCTTCCTGGTTTAAGTCCCTTCTGACAGTTTTTCTGTCTACCCTAAATGTGTTTTTTTGTGCCAGCTTTTGGTAGTCTTCTTTCCCCTAGGATAACTTTGGGAACAAAGGAAAGCCAAAGACTTTTAAGAGATTTTTCCTCCTTATCATGACCCAAATATAAAAAATAGTGAACATAGGGTAGTGGAGACGATTCAGGAAATGACAGCTCTATCCATTCATCATAACACCTTCTCCCTTGGGTGAAGAGTTCCTTAGCTGTGAGAATAGGATCTACCTAGCACTGAGAGTTTGGTAATGTGTGTAAGATGCTAGTTTTTTTTTTTCACCCGCATTTATATAATAATGTTATTTAAACCTGACCTAAGTGACTTAAAAAGGTACTGATTAGACTTATCTTGGGCTTCTAAAAGTAAAGACTAATTTGAAGCATAATTTGCATATATGGAGTATCTACACAGTGGAAAGGCAGATGCATTTTTAATTTTTTATTGCAGCATATTTACACTAACCTTTAGTAAGTTTCCTGGACTCAGAGTTAAATAAATACACCCAGATGAATAGAAAGTATTGCAAGTTGCATATACTGGCAAATGAACATGTAGCAACACAAATATTTTGAAAGCCATGGAAGCTGGAGAGTGTCCTGGTATGGTTCTCACTGCTCCAACGGAAGTATTTGCTGCTGCAGCAATTGAGACAAAACCTTTCCTCTTTGGAAGTGTTTCCTGGCAGAACAAGTACTTGATAAAAATTAAAAGCAGGATTTGGACTACTCAGATGGTACTCTTTGCAAAAGTGATACTTAAATTTATTTTTAATAGACTCTTTCCATATCTAGATGAGAAAAATGTGTGGGTGGATATTTTTATGCTCCTGTAGGTGGAATGGCTTTATCTTAGTTTGAATGCTGTGTGGAGAAATTGATACTGAACTCCTTTTGATTTTTGGGTTTTCCTCTCACTGAATTCTTTCTAATTAATATTTGTAACTAGTAGCTCACCCTCCTTTTATTCGAGGTAGATGAGACCAGTGAGTATCAGAGTTGTCTAACTGAATTATCAGTAAATTATGGCATATGTTTAAAGTAACACATGGGGGCTGGAGAAATTGCACAGCAGTTAAAGCTCTTGGTTGCCAAGTATGAAGCCCTGGGTTGATTCCCCAGCACCATATAAGCTGGGTGTGGTGGTGCATGCCTGTAATCTCAGCATTTGGGAGGCTGAGGCAGGAGAATTGCTGTGAGCTCAAGGCCAGCCTGGGCTACATAGTGAGACCCTGTCTCAAAGAAAGAGAAAGAGAAAAAAGAAAACAGCACATGGGGGCACTCCTAACCTGAAAATGCAAAATCTGATACGCTTCAAAATTTGAAGTCTTTTGACTGGGAATACGACTCCTATTCCAAGTAGAAAGTTTCATACCCGAAAAAACTGCAGAGATACCAAAAATGCTATGGAAAGTTATAAATTCTACATGAAACAGAGGAATTTTATCTATAGGCTTGGACCTCATGCCACTCTTTCTCATTATGCGCATGTGAATATGAAAAGGAAAAAAACCCTGAGATCTGAAACACTTGCTGGCTTCAAGTATTTTAAATAAGGGATACTCAATCAGTAGTATACTCAAAAGATACACTGTGTGCCAGTCTTTTCAAAAATCACAGTTTTTACATGTCATAGGATTGCATACAGATGTGTACATTTTTGATAATTTTAAGCACAAATCATTAGTTTGATATTTGCCATTACTTCTGGAGTAGGGTTTACAAGACTACTCCCGTAGAGACTGCTTTCTTTCTGTCACGCCATGAGAACATCTAATGCTAAACATTCGTTGCCTTTCCTGCTTCCCTGAGAAAGTTTTGTTGGTCTGGCAAATATTATAAATTTTTATCTGTATACCTCTTGGTTTCTGACAAATTTGGCTGAAAATCAGTGTGTATTAGCTGCTCCCCAGCCCTCCCTCACCTGCATGAAACCGTACAATGGAGCCACTGTATGTGCAAAAGATAACGTCTCTGTGAGCCGGGAGGGAAACCAGAGCCCTAACGTAGACGGCATTCCTTTGGCACATGACACACCAGGCTGACCTCTTAGACTGGGCAGACAAGATTTTCTTCATTCATTTTATCCTTCCCTCTTTTCTACTTTGGAAAGTGACCTTAAAGTTCTGTGCCTGAGGAGAGGCTACTTTACTATGTCTTCTGTTTGACATTGACCTCTGACAGCTTACAGAGATACCTAGATTTGGGTCAGACAGTACAGAAAAATCAAGATCAGGCTCTGGCTTCCAGAGCAGATCTTTCCTGACAGCATGAGAATCTTGCTTCGTGCTCCAAACTCTAAGACAAAGCCCTACTCAAGATTGGGAGTCCTTTGCTCTTTTCCAGTGAGGAAATTTAGTACTTGGTATATGTAGGTAAGTTAATCCTGAAGTTTTTATTTCTAACAAATATTGCATAGCTGCCTACTTCCCATACCCACCTGGATGCCTTGCTTTCATGAACATATTAAAACTAATCTACCTCTCTCCCACCCCAAACACCCATCTGTTCCATTAGATGTCTCCCCATGTCAGTGGCAAGTCTGTTTTTTTGTTTGTTTGTTTGTTTTTGTTTTTTGTTTTTTCCCAGTAGTTTAGGCCACAAGCCTTGAAGTGTATGTCCAAGCTGAAAGTGAACTCAGTATATAGCCCAAGTTGGCCTCAAACTCACACTAATACTCTGGCCTCAGCCTGGGGAGTGCCGGGATTATAGGCATGCACTACCATACCCAGTTTATGTTGTGCTGGGAAGTGGATAGGCAAGTGCTCTAACCACTGTGTCATTCCTCCAGCTGATGTAATCTGACTACTTCTCTCCACCTTCAGTGCTATCTGCCTGGCCTGAGTCTTACTTGACTGTGATACGTGCTTTCTTTTACAGCTGCTTTTCAACCAGTAGCCAGAGTATTTTAATACATAATAAATAGATGGTGGCACTTTTTCGCTTCAAACCTCATTGTACTCTGAGTAAAAGCTCAATTTGACAATTTCTGCTTATTCTGGGAATATCAGTCACAAGCTACAGTGAGACCATAGGAGGAAAGTCATTCTTTCCCGAGCTACAGAACTGGCACCAGCATTAGATCCTTTTAGATTGACAGAAAAGGAAAAGGTTTCTCTGCTGGAAGTAGGTCCCAGGTAAGCCATGTTCTTGCTTGGTGCGTATAGAAGATAGAGTTGTTAATGAGACTTCAGTGAAGACCGTTCCATCCCATCTTGTTTTATCATTAGAATAGCAATCTGTGTACTAACTGCAACTGTAGAGGGGTACTTTTGGGCTTTATTACCTATAATTTCTGTTAGAATCTTGAAAAATTAATTCCACGGTTTCTCTGGCAAAGATTAAGATAGAATGAAGCAGTAGGGAGCCTCTCCAAACTCATGAGCTAATTGGAATGTTTGATCAGCAGTTCACTTGTTGCTATTACATGTTATCTGTTGTGCTGATGTTGTGCATGATAATATCATGTGCATGACCAAAAAGGAGAAATATAGGATATTATACCCTTTAGAAGTACCCTGGCTTTTTCTTTTATAGCATTTCTAGAATAGAGAATAGGCTCCAATCCATGGAGTATGGGATTTGCATGTTCTTTGGAACGTGAAGTGCATTTTGTTGCGTGGTAGGGAGGTGCTGAAGTTCTCTGATTTTTGCACAAGATTGTAAGACTCTTGGGGTCTTTTGCCCGTTGACCTGACCAAGGATATGGATAAGTGATTGCTGATTAAGGGATGACATATTTAAAGTAGTGTAGGTGAAAAGGACTGTAATCATCCCTTTCTGTGAACATGAATGGGCTCCTCTGAGGATAGCTTAAAATGTGATTTGGATCTTGCTACTTTTGATAGGACTGAAAATACACAAGCAATAAACAGAAGAAGAAATATTTTCAACTTTCCGAGTCTTATGTTCTAGAAGCAACCTGATAGATCTGATGAAACAGTTTCAGTTGCTAGTGTCTTGTAAACTGGGGAACTGGCCATAATGAAGGAAAAAGTTAATGTATTTCTAGAAATTCAAACATTCAGAAGAAATGAGTCTGGGCTTTGTGGTGACAGGGAGTTGCGGGGAGGAGTATGGCAGTCACCCAGGTACATCTTTTGTTTTTGAAGTGGCAGGCTGCTTTTTTGGAAATGGCTAGTTCCCTGCCTTTTCGACTCTCAAGCACCACTCCTGAGTGGTTACAAATTCCCTGGACCAAAAGATTAAGGACTTACTCACCCAGGGGAAACATAGCTATGGTCTGAGCACTTTCCTCCATCTGGGGTTTTCAATTTAAAAAAAAAAAACACTAATTCATAGTCTTAAACATAAGCAATGAACTACAGACAAAAATTATTTTTAGAAATATGGAATTTTTAAAGTAAATAATTATGTAAACATGTTTTTTCTGTGTAATATCTAATTTCAGTGTTCATTATAGTTTTTTTGGCTTTGATCTTCCTGCCACTTGTTCTAAATTTTTAGAACATGGTTATTCTAGAGGGTTTTATTGCATGCATTTCATTCTGTTTTTATTATAATATTGTGTTTTTCTTATTATCCAGATTATCATTAATTACTCAGGATCCATTCCAGAGTGCTGGGGGAGATGCTCTGTCAAGGTCTGTTGTGTGATTGTTTAGCTGTGTTCTCTCTCTAAATTGTTACATATATTAAAAAGTATGGGACTTCTTGCCTCTGACAGGTCACTTTCCAAGCTTCTGCCTTACAATGTGGATGTATTGTTTTAATTCCCACTTGAGGGCTTACTCAGTTGCACAGTCAGGACGAGCCTGGAAGTTTCTATGATGTTATTAAAAGTCAGTTAGACTGTTGCATATGAAGTACAAGACCTTTAACCTAGGAGTAAGAGACAGTTTCAGATCCGTGATCTAGCATTTATTGACTCTCAAGAAGCCATTTAATGAGTACAAACCATTTTCTTTAATAAATGGAAGTGACTGCCCTACCTACTTGTAAGGGGGTTTTGTGGGAAATCAAATGAAATAAGTTATACAGAACACAGCTGGAAGCTAGAGCTCCACTTCCCGTCGTGTCCACCTTTTTAATATGTTCTGGAACTTGTCTGTGTCCCCTCAGCCACCACTGCCTTTTTGAGTTGATGTTAGCATCTCTTCATTTTGTTGTTCAGCAAAGACTCCTAATTTGCTGAGTCTGGGCTAATTACCTAGAAATCCCTTCTCTAAGCTCTATTCAAAATGGAAACAATAGACCACAACATGTTTCTTCTCTCGTTAATAATTCTTCAGTTCCCAATTGACACCACCCTGTTGCCTTCAGGATAAAGTATAAATTCCCACGAAAGGGTGCCTCATCATTTCCATCTCCAGCCTCAGTTCTCACTGGCCTTTTTCTCTATCCTCAGTCGTCACTTTGTCCGCTTTCCTTTGCCTGTTCCCAGACCCCTGCCTGAAAGGTCTTTCTTGTTATGTCAACCTGACATTCTGATTGAATTGATAGGTCAGTTCAAATGCCACCTCCTCCTGGAAGCCCCCTGTAGCATTCCAGAATTGGTTGTTAATCCGTCAGTGTTCTGCCTGCTACAAGGTCACACATCCTTCTGTTATTTTGTACAAGACACTAATAATCTAAAACTCAAGGAATGTGTGTTAGTTAATTTTCACCAGTGCCAAGACCCACATGAATATTGGTTGAATTATTTCATTACTAATTGAAAAATCTTCAAAAATATGTAGAATTATTCTGGCATATCATCTGGCTTAGTGTTAGAAGCAAAATTGGAAACACTGGCCTGCCCCTTTGTGGAAAGTCACGTCAACTGTTTACATCAGGAATCTCATTGCTTACTACAGCCATTCTTCATAAATAATCACTGTGGGGTTGAAATGTACAAAAAAGCTCAACGTGATTAATCTGGGAAAGAAAAGGCCCTCCACTGAGATGTCCTTGGGATTATCCAAGTACTGGCCAAGAAATAATTGGGATTTTATCTGGAAAAGTGTATTTGTGATACAAGATTACAGTATTCTATCAGAGTAAATTAGTATGGATGTTGTCAACCAAAGACATGCGTATAATACGAGATAGTATTTATCACCCGGGATAGTGGTGGAAACTAAAACAAACTCATTCAAGAAAATACCAATAAACAACTTAATGATTGATAGGTATCGTATTTCATGCTACTGTAACAGTACCATAGACTGGATGGCTTATAAATAACAAAATTTAGTTCTCACAGTTCTGGAGGGTGGAAGTCTGAAATCAGCATGTTGGCTTGGGTTTTGGTGAGGTTTTTTTCCCCAGATTGTGGACTGGCATCTCTTCTTTGTATTTTCATATGACAAACGAAAATGAGAGAAATCCCTGGGATCCCATTTATAAGGGTTGCAATCCTATTTATGAGGGCTCCACCCTTGTGACCTAATCACCTCCCAAGGGCCCTACCTCATAATATGACCACGTTGGGCATTAGCATTCCGGCATGTGAATATGAACAGATACACATACAGTCCCATAACTGGATTATTAAAATTAATATTGGTCTTTTTGAATCATCTAGAGTTGAGAAATTGAAATCATGAAAAACTCTTTCTCTACTATACAGTAAACAACATTTTAGACAGACCTGATTCATCTCTTGGTGTCATGCTGGTGTGATGAAAAAATGACATTGCAGATGTAGTTAGTTTTCAGTGACCTTACAGAAGGGAAATTAGCATGGATAAACCAGGTGGGACTGATACAATCACAGGAACATTTGAAAGCCTCTGTTTTCCAGCTCCTGGATGGAAGGAAAGTTAAGAAATTCTGAGTGTGAAGGAGTCATTATGCTCATGTTTGAAAGAGGGGGTCGCTAGGAAACTGTGACAAGAAACTCATTTCTGCCAAAAACCAGAGTTGAACTTGGGAGCAAATTCTCCTTTACACCTTCCAGATGAAAGCCCAGACCAGCTCACACTTCGATTTAGGCCAGGTGTGTCCAACCTAGAGCCTGCCATTATATATATATATATATATATATATATATATATATATATATATATATATATAGAGAGAGAGAGAGAGAGAGAGAGAGAGAGAGAGAGAGAGAGCGTGCTTGATTTTTTTAAAAAAGTTATAATGAGAAATTTTAAAAAGAAAGTTTTAGTACATATATACATAAATTATATTACATAGTTCGTTTTCTGTGTGAAAAAATAAGCAACAACAACAAACCTTGAGTTGGATATGCCTGATTTAGACCTTTGTGATATCCTAATCAGGAGTCCCTGCTGAGCCTGCTGCCTGCCAACCCACAGAACCGTGTGTGGGTATTATTTTAAAGTGCTAAACTCATGGTCCTTTGTTACAGTAACCTGTGACACAGCACTCATAACAGCACAATTAACTGAGACTGAGCTTTTAGACAGGTTGACAAACCTAATACACTAACATAAATGAAGTGGGGGTGAGAGATGGGAGTGTCTTGGTTTGGAGACCTTTCTGTTAGGAAGATTTGATTTCCACTAGGCTTGTTATTGAATTATCTGACAAACACTAAAATTGAATGGCCTTTTGGACATTTACACAGGACCTTAATTTTTGTCTGATCCAAGATTTTTCTTTGAACTCTGGAATATCATAGCTAATCCAAGAAAGCTCCCAAGTGTGTCTCAGACTTCTGAGAGTTTCAGTGGAAAAAAATCAGCTAAAGGAATCTTACACTATTATGTGTTGACTTTATCCTGGAAAAGTTAACAATAATAAATCAAAAGAATGAAGATTGTTTTTTTGTAGTAGAATATCAAAGGCTCATTCTCAATTTTTGCAAGTGTTTTGTAAAAGTAGGATATCTGAGATGTTTACTTCTTAGCACTGTTTTTCTAGTGTTGCTGTATGAGAGCCAAACTCTTGTCAAAGGTCCCTCAAACTAGAAATACTTGAAACATACTAATCTTATGTTAATCAGAGAGAGGACTTGATTTTTGACTTCATGCTATACTCACTGTAGTCATATGAGTGTGTGTGAGCGCGCGTGCTGGAGATTAAACCCAAGGTCTTTATGGAGCTACACATCTAGATCCTTCCCCCACTCACCCGCCCCAGACAGTCTTACTAATTTGTTAAGTTACTCAAAACTGGTCTCCAACTTGTGATCCTCTTGCCTCAGGCTCCCAGACTGAAGGGATTACAGGTGTGTGCCACTGAACTCAGCTTTTCTACTGAAGTTCTAGAAGCTGCTCATTTTACTTGTCAGTAGGCCAAGACTTAAGTCCGGAATATATCCCTTGCCAGTGTGCTGGATTTGTCCACATTAAATATTAAAACAGTTGACTTAGTATCAAAGTAGAGAACAGTTAATTCTGCGTAGGATGCTATGAGTTAGAAATTAACAGACTTGAAAATCCTATCTAATTACTTGCATTTATAGAAATGAAGTGACTACTGCTTACATTTGACTAGAGAAATTATGAATTATACATTTATTCGTCTCAGCCCCTCAAATACCATGATTATAGATAACTCCTTGAATGACTCACCAAAGAATGAAAATTAAAAAGATAGGCTGCCGACTTGATGGGCCCGACTACAACAAGGTTATAAAAACTGATAAATCGAGGTTGGGGGCATAGTTCAGTAGTTTTGATACTTGCCTAGGAAGCCCAAGGCCCTGGGTTTGATTCCCCAGCACCACGGATAAGCTGAGTGGGGCAGTAGTGTGCACCTGTAATCCCAGAGGAGGCTGAGGCAGGAGGATTGTTGTATATTTGAGACCAGTCTGAGCTACATAGTGAGTTCAGAACCAGCCTTTACTACAGAATGAGACCTCAAGAGCAGAACAGAACAACAGTCTGACAAATGGGGTTCCCCTATCTGGCCCTTCTAGTCAGTGGAAACTTTTTTTCCGTTTCGTTTCATAATAAAACTATCCTCTTTGCAACTTGAGAAATAAATAAAATAAAAACTGACCTATTTCTGGCTTGCTGTGATAATTGTGCATGTGTTATGAGTTTAAGAGTGAGCTCCTACTTTGGAGATGAGGGTTCAGTCTCTTTTGTGGGTGTACATGCTGGTGTTCACGTCAGGTCCTGCCCATGCTAGATGTCAGCTGTGCCACTGAGCTACAACCTTAGCTCCTGAAGGAGGGTGTAGTGGTTCTGTTGTATGTTAGTTTTGTCACTTAGAGTTAGTTTACATTGTCTTGCTTTTGTAATCCAGTTTCTTATCATCATGTTAGCATGCTTTTTTTCCCCCAAAGAACCATTGGATCAGTGTGAGAGTACACTTGCCGAGCAGTGGTGCTTGACGGGAACGTAGCAGATAAAATGTCGCTCTCCATTTCCTCTTTCTTGGAATAGTTGTTATCATGGATGTGCTTTGATTTTTATTTTGCCCCTTCTAAGGACTATCTTATTCCTTCTACATAAAAACCTTAGGTCACTCTTTTACTTTTCTGTTACTCTGAATATTAGGAATGTATATTTTAAAGTAATATAAGTCATAAGATTTTGTTATTTTAGGCTTCTCATGTAATCATCTGGAATTATTTTTATACAGCTTCATAATTATGTCATATAACTTTCCCTCTATAATCTTATGTGTCGTATATGCAAAACTTAACCAGTTTCCAGTTATGCTGGTCAGCTTTCTTGCTGTGGGAATAGAATACCAGCCTGATACACAGTGTGAGGAAAGAGAAGTTCACTTTGGCTCCTAGTGTCAGAGGTTTATTAGTCCACGGTCTTTTGGCTACAAGACAGAGACATCATGACAGAAGGACATGATGAAAGCAGCTGTTCAGCTCATTGTGGCCAGGGGGCAGAGTGAGTTGGCAAAAGCCCAGTGACACACAGGCCAGGGACCGGACACAGTCCCCAAGGTAGTGACCGCCTGACCTGCTTCTTCAGGCCAACCCCGTCCCTCAGCACACTCAGTTCAGCTCTGAACTCGTCAATGGATTGGTCTACTGAGGAGGTTAATGCCCTCACGATTAAATCCTGTCTCCAGGAATGTCTTAATCCATTGAAGCTGACAATCAAGATTAGCCAGCACAGCAGTAAATTACAAAACATAACTTGGAATATGGCACACACACTTCAGAGGAATTACATAGAAGCTCTGAATGAGGAGCACGTTTGGCGTTTCGTTCCCAGGCTTCGTAATCACTGGTAACTTTGGCTCAGCTGGTGAAAGTCTGTGTAGGTGTATGGCAGTCACTTACCTTCCCCAGTCCAAGTGCTTTCCTCTCTAAAACACACTCCCTCACTCAGAACTGCTTCATGAACTTTTAAATGGGGTAACGTGTGCAAAGCTTGCCTGGGTTTTCAGTTTCCTAAGTGGATTGGTTAGGGTGGAGGGGGCTCGGCCTCCTCTCTCTATTGTTCATATGTAAATGTTTCCCGCCAGCGCCTGGACACTGGTAATCCCGCTGCTCTCTGACTTGTCATGTATCTTGGGCTATAAATTCAGTCCCTGTTCACTGATGCAAATGAGGGGATTGGTGTTCATGGTGCCGCACGCCTCAGGAGGCTTATTACTCTTTTGTCACTTTGGATTGGGAAAGAAGTTTTTTCTTTCTCTTTGCCTTCCCTCTGTCAGACTCCCAGACCGCTGTTTTGAGCAAACTTAGCATTATTTAAATGTCTTAGAGTTTTTGCTGTTGGGTAGTGATTTTTTTCTTCTTATGTACTTAATCTCAGTTTCAAAAATACATAGCCACCAAGGAAATCCTTCTCTGTACAAACGCAGTGCAGCCCCCAGCGCTGGCCTTGGTGGTGACCTCCTGTGTCAACAGGTTGAAGAGGAGGAGGCTGAAGAGCAGTGTCAGGGATGGGCGTGCTGCTTACACAGCTGGCTCGACCTGCTTTCTCTTTAAACACTGCAAAGCAAAGACAAAGCTGCTGATGTTAGCCTCCTGACAGGGTGTCGTCCCTTTCCAGAGCACGTCTCCCAGTGTAAGGAAGGGTGCAGGCGAGATGCTGGCGAAATTTCAGAAGGCTGAGCGAGCCTTTTAACAATTCCATCAAGATGGCCCTTGCTTGGCATCAAGCCATGTGTTGGTTTATTTTATATTTCATTAGTACCTTGGTTAAAAATAGAAGAGGATATTTAAATACACGAGCCAATGCTTTAGACTTAAGTTCGGCTTCCAAACTAACAGGGTATGGCCAAAACTCTACAAAAAGGAAAGTCAGAAGAAATTTAACATTTTTCTTTTCAAACAAAAAATAATAAAAATTAAGCTCTCAAGTCAAGGAAATGCATAAAAACATAGCTATTGAAAATGATAATAGGGCTGGAGGAATGTCACAGTGGTTAAAGTGCTTGCGTTGTAAGTGCAAGGCTGTAAGTTTGATGTTCTAGAACCATATAAGCTGGGCATAGTGGCACATGCCTGTAATCTCAGCACTTGGGAGGCTGAGGCAGGAGGATTGCCATGAGTCCAAGGCAAGCCTGGGCTACAGAGTAAGACCCTGTCTTCCAAAAAAAAAAAAAAAAAAAAAAAAAAAAAAAAAAAAAAAAAAAAAAAAAAAAAAAAAAAAAAAAAAAAAAAAAAAAAAAAAGAAAGAAAAGAAAAGAAAAGAGAAAAAAAGAAAATGCTAATAGAAACAAAAAAGTAGATGTGTATATGGAAAAGTATATTTTAACATATGAACCTGTGAATGCAAGAGCATGTTTTAAATTTTGTTTTTATTCCTTTTAATCATTTTTGCTACATATTTTGCAAATCATTTTCCCCCCCAGCTGGGGGGAAAATTGCTTTACCCTATACTCCCAGCACCCTGAGAGGCTGAGGCAGGAAGATCATAAGTTAAAACACGGCCTGAATGATTTAGTGATGTTAAAGACTGTCACCCTGTCAAAAAAAAAAAGAAAAAGAAAAAGAAAAAAGTAAAAGGGCTGGGAAAAGAGCAGAAAGAAAGTTGCTGCTTAGCTTCTACTTAGTCTTTATTTCCTCAACTGGGAAAAATAGGAATGATAACAGTCCACAGGCCTCAGGGCTGGGATGCGAAATACCGTGTGCCTCAAATTCGCAGCTCAGAGTAGGTGCTGTTAACTCTTAGCTCGTATTTTTTTATTTTTATTTTTTCGCTAAAGACCGTGCTGTGTGCTTTTACAACATGAAGCAGTGTTGCAAAGCATGAAGCAGCCTTGCCGGTCGGTCCGCTTGGCTGTCCTGCTCTTAAATCCTCTGATTTCACGCCCTGCGTTACTCATCTGCTGTCTTCTGCAAGTTCATAGTGACTTCATATCAGCAAAACCAGTCAAGAACTCCCTGGCTTTCTATTCCTGGAGCTTCTTGAACCACTTTTTTTTTTTTAATCTTAAAGACTTTTCTTTAATTCAGTATCCCTCCCCCATTAATATTTTCTTCACTAATAAAGACAATGCTGGGAGAGCTGTAGAGCTCGGGGCCTGACTCCCACTGCCGGCCTTGGCTTGGTCTCGCTGCCTAAATGAGTGCAGCTGATGGGGGAAGGAATATTTTTTTTTGTGTGTGTTAATGCAAAGTCATTAATTCAGAAAATGTTTTTCAGCCTTTCTGCCTGAAGGTGATTGTCATTCTTAACCAAGATTTTAACATCTTCTTGTTTTGTGAATCCCAAAGTTTTCAGTGGCCCATGGACTCAGAAACAAATTACAAAAGTTTGGAAAGAAACAAACTGAAAGTTTTTTGAAAAAGGCCCAAGGAAGCTCCTTTTGGTATGGCTTTCTTGACCTCAGCCACCTCCCAGGGCCCACTTATTTTTCTCTTCATCTTTTTTCCTTCTTATATTAATAGCACTAGGGGTTGAACCCAGGGCCTGCCCAGCTCTGCCTGTAGGTTTTATTTTTTTACTTTTATTTTGAGACAGGATGTCTGTCACTGAGTCACTGAGTTGCCCAGGTCATGCTTAAACTTGCTATTTTCCTGCCTCAGTTTCCCAAATTATTGGGATTACAGGCTCTCTTTAACTTTAGAACAATGTATATTAACGGAGGATTAGCCTAGATGTGATCCCGGATGTCTGACCTTCCCGCCCCATGCCCACATCGCAGCGCACCTGAGGCTGGATTCGCACCTGAGGCTGGATTCGGGCCCTGCTGCGCGGGCACTCTGCTTGAGATGCCGACTGCTTCTTCACGGGCAGCCCTGAGGCTTCTGTTCCCTTCTGATTCCATCTGCCTCCACTGCAGACGCAGGGAGAACATTTGTTTCCGCTTCCGGTTGTCTAGGTTACTTTCCTCCTCCTTCAAAGTCCCTTCTTAGTGATTGGCACCAGCCTCTGCCCAGCCCCCTTCAGCGGGAATCTCCAGGTACTTTATTCTCTCCCACATTTAATGTTTTCTGATCTTTCTCTAAAATACGTCTTCCGTTTGTACATTCGTGCCATTTTATAGTCGTTCAAGCCACCGTCAGTCCTTGGCCAGTCTGTA
This sequence comes from Ctenodactylus gundi, assembly GCA_004027205.1. Lineage (NCBI taxonomy): Eukaryota > Metazoa > Chordata > Mammalia > Rodentia > Ctenodactylidae > Ctenodactylus > Ctenodactylus gundi. Next base: position 46,099 of record PVKB01004434.1, on the reverse strand, counting down.
GCGATGACATCCTGCTTTGCCTGCTTGCGCATAGGCTGTTCTGTGGTCTGAAGGCTTGGGTGACTAGTTTAATGACTAGTTTTCACAGTTTGTGTTTAGATCCTGTAGATTTGTATTTTATTTTCTTCTTTTTAAAACAAGGTGTTTGTCCTTGTTGTGTCATTGTTGTTATGCCCTGTCAGTAGCCTTAAAGAACACATAACATAATTAGATTTGGGGCAGTACTTGTATGCTGAATGCTAAATCGGTGTAAAAATCCAAGTCATTAGAGGTATTCATTTCCCTGTTTCAGAGAAGATTTAAGGCAGCTGAAAAAATGTGAAAAAAATTAAGAGGGTTGAGCTAATAGCGTAGGTAGTCCCAGCACTCCTTGAGGTTAAGGTGGAATCACATGTGTAAGTTCTTCCTGGACAGCGTAGCCATTTGAGACCTTGTCTCAAAAAATAAAAATGGCTGGGGATGTAGCTCAGTGCAAAAGCCCTGGTGTTGATCCCCAGCACCACCTCCCTCCCAAAAAAGTAGAAAATTTTTGATTTGTTTCCTCCTTATCAACTTTTAAAAGAGTGACTGAAACTTTTAAAGAATATTTTAAAGATACGTATTTCAGTAGTATAAGTCTGAAGCAGAGAGTTGCTAATTAATCAATTCTGTCTGAATATTGACATAGAAGGAATAAAAACAAGTTATTAATGTAGATTTTCTGATACCCTTCCAGAGACTTTCTTCTGTGGAAAGTGTCTTTTAAAGCACAAGAAGAAACTAGTGCTAGACATCAGCACGCAGGCACTATGCTTTTTTTTGTGAACATTGTTTCCTGAATTGTTCTCTTTTCCCTGCTGATCTTCTGACAAATCTCTGCATCGTGGACAACTTGAGAAACATCCTGTGCAAGTGTCATTATAGCCTTGCAAAATTTAATTATTCATGGATTGCATTGGCAGCAATTTACTTTTTTCATCTAAGATGATACTTCTCTGATGAAAGAAAACTGGATAGGAACATTACTATTTAATGCTTTTATTACAATATTTGGATGTTTATGAACAAATCATTGTATTCAAGTTATAAGATACATAAAAATTTCATTTGTTTTCTGATAAAACTTTTTAGATCCTCACTTTATTGAAATGAAATTGGATGGCAGTTTAGGATTTTTAAAGAATAGTTTGACTTTTTAAAAAATTACTGCTAAATCCTCCTTTGGGAAAAAAGAAGTGTTGGAAGTGTTACAGTGTACATGGGAAAGCAGTTTTTTGTCTTCCTTGGAGAAGCCTACTTTTGCAGTAGTATCTGGGAGACTTTCATTTCTCAGCAGATGCGTAGAGCGTTTTAGGCTTCAGTGGTGTATAACGGTGCACGAGTCCTGAATTATTGTCATCACTTGGAGTGTTCACTCTCTCCTCCTTGGTAACATATTATATATAGTAGAGCATTCAGCCAAAGATAATTTTTTCTAGTTTTGTTTTTATTTTTCCAACTTCAGTTACATAGGGTAGCTATAAGTATGAAATTATTGGGCTTGCTGTTATAACTTACGAGGTGAAATTGTAAACCCATGAAGTGCTCTAGTTATTTGAAAATCATTATGGTGAACTTTCTAGCTTTACCTGTATTGCCACTTAACAAATAATATATTAAGAATAGCAGTAAGTCTTTCTTCAATACTGGAAATTGAACTCACAGCCTTGTGCTGTGGGTCAGGTGCTATATCACTGAGCCACCATCACAGCCCTTTAAAAAAATTATTTTGTGACAATATCTCACTAGGTTACCGAGGGAGGACTTAAGTTTGCCAACCTCGTGCCTGAAGCCTCCTGAATACCTGGGAGAGAGGTTGAAGGTGTGTACACCTTCAGCTAGATGTAGCATCATGTCCTTCAGACTTTTTTTTTTCCACCAATTTCCTACAAGGGAGTTCATGTAAACAAACCAATCTTAGATCTTACGATTGGTTGATATACGTATCAGGTAACAGTGATAAATACTACTGCATAAACTCTTGTGAGCCACTGATGGAATTTGAGCAAAAGTTTCCCAACTTCTGATTTATTTATTAAGTTCAAGTGTAAATAACTGTAGCTCTGAATTTGAATCAAAGCTGGAATAAGACTTCACAAGTCCCAATTGATTTGTAGGGGAATTTTGGTAGTTTTTCTTAGTGAAGAATTTGGGCCTGCAGTGGGTCCTGGGGATGGCTCACTGAACTCTGATCCTACCACTTCTGCTTTGACTTCCTTTTCTGTCCAGAGGTAACCTGTCGCTTTCTGGATTTCTTTGCCAGTAGAGTGCAAGAATGTGACCTAGAGTTTACTAACACACTCATTTGTTGAGTTTGGATGTAACTGTAAGGAATGTTAAGCAGTAGCTGGGTTGTTCGGATCTAATGGCAAGCTCAGCCGCCCTGGTCGGCTGTCCTAGTGTCCAGATTTGTGCATAATCAGTGGTGACCAGTAGGTGGCAGTAACAACAACATTTCACTGCAGTGATCCTGATTGGGTCTCAGGTAAGTTACAGTCAGGCCCTCCTGGAGATTCTGTGAGTTCTTTGTTATCCTTTGATAATTTTGTTTTTGTTTTTGTTTTGTTTTGTGTTGTTTGCCTAGCCAGGCCCAATGGGGCAGGCCTATTCACCTGGAACTTTGGGAGGCTTGAGGCAGGAGTATTGTAAGTTTGAGCCCAGCCTGTGCAACTTAGAAAATTTAGCAAGACCCTGTTTCAAAATCAGAAATAAAAATGGGCTGAGATGTAGCTCTGTTTTTTTTTTTTTAAAACTAGATTCCATCCTTAGTACCACAAAAATAAAACAACATAAACTAAATCTTTTTTGCTTAATGTAAGTAGAGTGGATTCTGTTCATTTCATGTAAGCTCTCTGGCTTTATCTTCACACATATTTTAATAAGCCACCAGGTGGGTTCAGTGGCCAGGTGTTTTTTCCCCAGATACTTACTGATAGTGATCTTATGTGTTCTTCACCAGAGGTTACACAATACGTCAGAGGCATATGTAATTAAGGTTGAGGGAAAGTTAGCATTTAAAAAATAAATCCGTAGAAAACCTTTTTGCTTTTGTTTCTTACTCGTGGCCTTTGATCATGACCATACAGTTTCTGTAAACTTCTCCAAAGAAGAAAATCAGTCTGATAACATAGGAACAAAAATATCCTTCAAAATTGCCCAACAACATGAAAAAGAGTGATGGATGAGATCAGAGGCAACAGGAAAGCTGGGACTACCTGAGTCCTGCTCAGGACAGAGAAAGCATTTCAGATGCAGAGTACTGTGATGCGAAGATCAAGGCTGGGAGATCCTTAGCAGGGAGGCCTGCGATTTTGCCTCCTCTCCTCTCCATCAACATTAGCTTACCCAGGACTTGTGCAGTTGGTTTGTTTTTTACAACTCAGTTTTCTGTACCGCTATCATTTTTCTAACATACAGATCACTACCTTGCACAGGTAAATACCTTGCACCATAGTCTTCAGCTGTTGCCAACTGAGTGAAGTCTAACGTTTCTGGCTTGATGGGTAAAGCTCCTAACCAGTGCAGCCACACTTCCCAGAGCCATCCTCACAAACCCTAGTTTGTCATCCCTCGATCCAGGAGGTTATCTCAGCCAGGCATAGGTGCAGATGGCGATGTCAGGACAAAGGGATATAACACAAGGTATATTGATGCTTATAAGGTGAGCTGGAAAACCTGGGGAACAGGTGCCAGTAGAACTCTCAATACTGACTTTCTCAGAACTTGTGGCGGAAAGGGGCCATTAGGTCAGCTGCAGCCAAACTTGACAGCCAGTTTTTGGCTCTAGGACTACACTGCCTCAGCTGTGTATGTAACAGTCAAATGATTGCCATATACCCTGCCTCCCATTTCCATGAAATTAAGGATTTACTGGATCTTAGGACTGGAGTTATTTCCAATAGTGTAGCTTACCAGCAGAAACAGCTAAAGCAGCGGGAGTATGAAAGGTGAGGACTCAGGGTCTCAGCCAACGTCTCCATGTGCATCTGCTCTGCAAATGCTAGGCCAGGTACAAGAGAGTTCAAGACCAGACATTGGACTGTGTAAGGTGACTGGTCTGGGACGTTGGGAGACAGTGTGTACCATTGGTACCCCAGCACTCTGTATGCCCAACATGTAGGTGACCTGCTGTCTTGATGCCTTTGCTCCTGCCTTCTTCTGTCTGCTTGGGGTGCATTTCATGCATTACCCTCTAGCAAATTCTTATCCACCCACCAAGCTCACACATCACATGCCATGTCAAGTTTTCTGTGGCAGTATTTCCTTCAGGCCCCTATTAGATGTAAGCACTCTTCTATTTAAAATGTGCCTAAATGCTGTCTTCCTCTATCTAATGTAAAGTCTGATGGAGAAGGGATAGACTTTAGACTTTTCGTTCATTCATTGTTTCGTCTGATCAATAAACTTACTAGCATTTCTAAAGCCAGTGTAGGAGCTGGAGGAATAGCTCAGCAGTTAAATGCTCACCTCGCAAGCTGAAGGCCCTGGGTTCGAGTCCCAGCACCACATAAGCAGGAGGTGGTGGTGCACACCTATAATCCCAGCACTTGAGAGGCTGAGTAAGGAGGATTGCTATAAATTTGAGTCCAGCCTGGGCTACAGAGTGAGCTCAGGACCAGCCTCCTGCTGCGCAGCAAGACCCAGTCTCAGGAAAGGAAGGAAAGAGGGAAGGCAGGCAGGCTGGCCAGGACAGCCTGGTCCCAGCCTTTCCGGAGCACGCGTCCTAAGGGCCGAGGGAAGGCAGCGGTGGTGGGTGTGCCACACACCTGGGGGCAGGGGCTGCAGAGGGAGTAATGTTCCAGAAGAGTGGGTTATATTTATCTTGGGTTTTGCAGAACCGAAGTTAATGCTTGGTGATTGAGTAATGAATGCAGAAAGGGTTCGAATGAATGAACTGATTTGTTTGAAATGAATTTGTCTTCAGTTAAGAGCTCTCCACTAATCTGAGAGGCTGTGGATATTTTGATGCTATTTTTAATTCCATCAGAATGAACCTTTTAGCAACAGTTATTTTGTTTCAAATGTTTCTTCTCTTGCTATAATTTATTCACTTAATAAAACTGTTGCTCTCATGCCTATTCTATACTATGCCTGGTGCCATGGGGTCCAAGCCCTGTGGGCTGTGAGATGTGGCTGCTATGGTGTGGTCCAAGTTTGTGTGTGTGTGTGTGTGTGTGTCTCCCCGCATGTGCATGTGTGTACACATCACTGGGATATTCATCATTAACCAAATCATTACACAAAAAACAAGCAGTTGTGCTGTGAACAAAAGTGCAGGTTTGGATAAGAGGGAACAAGAGAATGTCTGGCTGTCCTGAAGAAATGGCACCTTCAGCTGAGCCCAAAGAAGGGTGGAAGGAGCTGGTGCAAAGGGGGCCTCCTGTTCATCTGTTCCCTCCTTACCTCCCCCTAGCAACCCGAAAAGTTTTTCATTAACTCTTACTTCCTCCTTTGCCCACTATCCCCTGTAATCATTTGTTTGCCAGCATACCTGATAGCTAAGAAAGCAAATTCCAGTTTACTGTTACTCATTTTTTGGAGCAAAAGCCCTAGATCCAGGGGTCCCAATAGGTCAGTCTCTTCCTGGTCTATCCCATGATGCCAATCAGGAGGAGCAGTGAGGACAGAGAAGGGGTTTTAATCAGTGTGGCCATGCTGGGAAGCACAGATGGAAAGGTTGGAGATGTGTCTTCAGGGCGCTGACGGAGAACTTCGGGGTTATGTGAGAATGAACAAACACAAGGACGGGTGTGTACAGCTGGGAGAGGCTGCATAGGGAGTTTGGTCGGGTTGGTTGGTATCTCAGTCCTGGTTCTGACAGGTTCTGGAAAAGCCATCACGGTTCGCTAGGACAGCTTTGTTCCCATTGTCTGATGGTGGTTCCTGCTTTGGGGGAGCAGCCTTGGTTCCTGTCATTCACTAATTACTCCTGCTTTGGAGTGACCTCCTCATGGGCTGGCCTTCAAGTCTTTGCTTGTTTTGGGACCTCAGATGGCTGCAGGTTTAGGACAGTGACCGGAGACTTTTAAATGTTGCTTCCAGGAGGTCTGGAGTTGGATGTTGTAAAACCTAGGTGAATTTAGAACCAGTAAGACCTGTAATGCACTCCCTAAGTGATCAGCCTACGTGCAGAGCTGTGCAGGGGTCTGCTTCACAGTTTCAGGAAGACATGTAAAATGGAAACAGAGATGCCAGGCTTTATTTTGCTTTTAGTTACCCATTGAGTATCTGTCAGTCCTAGGTTCTAACTCTTCGCTACACATTGGTGAGTATACTTTAGGTGAACATACCCATTATCGGTGGGTGAATTTTTGGATTGTATGTGCAGTTTTTTTCTTCTTTTTTTCCTTCTTCCCTCCCTCTCTCCCTCCCTCCCTTCGCCAGGGTCTCACTCTGTATTCTAGCTGGTGCTGAACTTTCTCTGTCGCCCTGGCTGGCCTCTTGAACTCACGCCAATCCTCCTCCTACCCCAGCCTCCTAAGCTAGGATTACTATAGTTGTGTGCCGCCACGCCAGTTTGTGTAGCTGGGGAATTGAACTTGGGGCCTTCTGCTTGCTAGGGAAGCACTCTTACTGCTGTGCTATTCCTCCAGCCTTTTGTGTAGTATTTGTAAACTAGGTTTGAAAAGATTTTCATAAGAGGTTAGAAAGTGTAGCACTGTAGGAAAAACACGTTTTCCATCTCCGTGTTCCTTCCCAACACTGCGCATTTCTGTGCGCGCTCTGTGCTGTCACAGGGTGTCAGTTTGCCTGGTACCCGGGTTGGCGTTGTGTGCCATGGACTGCTACCGATTTGGCTTTGTCCTCTAGGAGCTTGCAGAAATACCAAAGGAGGACCTGCCCTGTGCAGAGCATGCATGCAGCACATTAGGGGAAGTTCATGAGCACTGTTGCTTGGTCAGGAGTGGTTAGTTGACACCGGAGCATGAGGAGCCTAAGATGGAGCATATTTTACAATTTGTTGTGGAAACCGGAGTCCGTGTTAGGGAGACTCTCCTCTAGGTCAGGCAGACAGAGGGGGAGGGCATTCAAGAGTCCTCCCTTGATCACTGTGGGAATCTTCTGAAACCTCTCTCTCGCAATTTGCATAGACCTGAGAAGAATTTGCAGGCGACCTCTGAAAGCAATCTTCTGCCGCAAGACTTCCTAGTGGCCCCTTTTGCGCCTGTGATGTTTTGAGGAGATTGGACACATTTGCGTTTTCTATGAATGAAGCATTCATCTTGCCATTCTACATGTCTGGTTTGGAGTGCATTCTAAGTCAGATTATACAAGAAGCTATTTGTGGCATGCACAGCTGCAGAAGGAAGAGGCTGTTTTCTTTTGGGGGTGGGTTTCGGCTGGGTGGTGTTAAACACAGTTTCAGTGAAGCTACAGAGTCCGGGCTGTAGAGTTGTTGAGTTGGTGAGTTCTGGGAGTCTGGGTGAGGAGGGACGGGCATGCTGCTGAGCAAGGAAGTACATTTTATATACTCTTTCAACGTGCAGCAACCTGGTGCAGTGCTCTCTGCAGAGACACGCTGGGATTTATTCTGATAACGGACATAATGTATTGTCTGGAGTCTCTGGCCGATTCCTCTGTCCCGTGGGGTATGGTTGGTGAGTATTTCCCTTCAGAAAGCAGCTGTATTCCAGTCAGATTAAGATGATTATGTATAAATGTCATCAAGTAAATATGGGAAGTGCAGGTGTTTTAAACTTCCTCAGTAGCTTAAGTGGTTTTTTTTTTTTTTTTTTTTTTTTTTTTTTTTTTTTTTTTTTTTTTTTTTTTTTTTTTTTTTTTTTTTTTTTTTTTTTGGAGACAGGGTCTTACTCTGTAGCCCAGGCTGGTCCTGAACTTACTACGGAGTCCAGCCTGGCCTTGGACTCACAGCAGTCCTCCTGCCTCAGCCTCCCAAGTGCTGGAATTATAGGCATGCACCACCACGCCTGGTTTATGTGGTGCTGGGGAGTTGAACTTGGGTACTTTGTGCTTGTTTAACCACCGAGCCATTCCTCCAGCCCTGCCTAAGTGGATATTAACTAAAAATGGTTTGCAGACGAAAGTTGATCATGGCAGCTTCATTTAAACTTGGTGTAGAGGAGATGTGAATGGAGGTACTAAGGATTGAACCCATCATCTCATGCATGCAAGGCAAGTGCTCTGTCACTGAGGTATATCCCTAGCCCTAAAGCTTATATTTGGTTATGTGGTAGTTTATATAAATTGCTGCATGCAAAGAGAGGTGTTTCAGGACAGACTGCTAAAATGAATCGATCCGACCCTGCTGAGAACTGTAATACAGTATTAGAGAGATTTGGAAGAACCAGTTGCCATTGTAAGATGTTATTTTCTCCCTAGATATCTTAGTTTCTTTCTTACTTTGCTCCAAGGGAACTTTATTTATTCACTATTGGTCCAATTCTTAAAGTGATTTTTATGCCTCCCGACTTTTTTCTTTAGTAAAAATCAGTGGCCCAAATTATGAAATATCTATAATTGTCATTACAACAGTAAGCTTCATGATGGGTGCAGTAATACCCATAATCCTACTTACATGGGAGACCAAGCAGGAGGATCACAAGTTTTCTGCCGGTTTAGGCAATTTAGCAAGATTGTATCTTAAACAAAAGGAGCCTGGGATGTAGCTCAGTGGTGGAGTACTTGCTCAGCATGTGTAAAGAAGCCCTGGTCCAATCTGTAGTACTGCAATGACAATACCTAAATAAGATCCGAGTTTTTAGATTTTTGGTTTCCGGTTAAAGTATCATTAGGTACATGATGAAGACTGTTGATCTTAATCTTTTTCAATATTGTGTTATTTGCTAAGATGCAAAAAACTCCATTGTTATATTTCCTGCTCTCTGTTTTGTGCGTGATGCTGATGGAGATTGTGTCAAGTATATCATTTTCACAAGTCAGCTATTACCTAGTATTACCATTATTGTGTTAATTGCCGCTTGATTTCCCCCAGCTTCTCTGTGGGCCTAATTACGTGGGCTTGGCAGTCAGCATGCCTTCCTTTCCTCCCAGCTGTGCCCTAATTGTATTGCCCTCTGGTAACAGGGAATGCCAACAAGAGAGGAGGTGTTTTGCGGTGTGAATTCAGAAATCCATATTGTGGAATCCTTGCATTAGAAATACTAGGTTCCTAGAATTTAGAGATGGTGAATGATAGATCTTCGTACAACAATGGATGTTTTTTATTGCTTATTTCTATCTGTTTACTTACAGAAATTGTCTTGTCTTATTGAATTGTGAAGAAAAATCAGTGAACAAATAAGAAAAATTCAGTTTACGGAAGGTTGCATTAAATCTAAAAAGTCTTTGAGCGGCTGACTTTAATGAAAGTTTGGTACTGTCGAGATAAATTCTGAGTATCACTTTTCCATTGAGCAGCCGTCTTGACCCTGCTGCCTCACTTCCATGGAATTACAGAGCTCTCGTGCTTAATGAAAAGCTCTAGTTACACTGTCTGAAGAATTCTGCTGCTATCTATTCACTAATTTTGGAAAAAAAAAATTTAAAAAAACCCCAACACTAATCAGGTAGCATGTTTCTTGCCTACATTAACTTTCACCTTTGCTAAGAAATAAAAAAACCTGGTGTAATTGGTAATGTTAGCTGTAAATATTGCTCTCAGTTCCTAAAGTGGCCTGTTCTAATTTGTCTCAGTATCTTTTTGCACATGAGCCTTGCCCTTCACTGCGTGTCATGCAGGATTCCCCTCCACCTTCAAGGAAGCGAGAACTTCTACTTTAGTTCGCCTTCACCACCCCCCATCCTGTAGTATGTGTTGGGAGGTCTTCCTTTGCACAACTGTGTCCTTTTTTATCCTATGTAGAAAATTCTTTTAAAAGTAGGAATTCCTGGAAGATTTGGTAACCCTCATCAATCAAGTAGTTCCTTAATAATATCCAATTTTAAAAACGGAGGAGAGCTCCGAGCACTTCAGCTAATCAGATGACTCTTAAATTAGATCTGTAGGATCATCATATTATGGGTTTTCTTTCCACAGTGAGCTCCTCTTTATTGTCCCCGAAGAGTTCAGGAGGAAAGTTGTATCAGTTTTTTCTTTCAAATTTTCCAATTCATTTCCCATACGTTACTTTTGTTCTAAAAGTATATAATAATGTTACATTTTAAACTAATTAAAAATTAATCTCTTTTTCTAGGGTGTGCTAGGCGCTTAATAGACATTCTGGAAGTAAAATAGGTTGATTGTACAGTTGAGCTGGTTGGATAGCTCTACTCTTATATATATCATCTCACTTCTGAAATGAGCCTCTGTATCTCCAATGTAGGCTTTGTAAAATGAGCGAGGTGAGTCGGTGCCACTTGGGTGGATGCTTAGAGCTGTACAGCATGGCAGAGAGCAGTTGGCTCAGGATGAGAGTCTTCTAGTTCATGAAACCACTTGTTTTCTTTTTGTGAGAGAGGTGTAGGTTGAGGGAGTTACCCTTGAAATAATAAGGTATTTTTAAGTAAAGGATTACTAAGGCTGTGTCAGTAAATGCTTGTGAAAGAAGGTTGACGTTTGAATTATAGCTGGGAAACAAATAAATGCATGCCACGTGGATAGGTGGAGGATTAAGCTCCCGCTGGCCACTCCCAGTGCAGGCACCTGTAGCAGCATCAGACAGAGAATCAGCTCAGAGGTTCAGTAATCTGTGGTCGACTGCAGGTTGCTTTATGTAAAATGGAAGGAGTGGTTTGGTTGGTTGGTCCTACTGTCTTCAGCCTTACCTTTCTAGGAGCCTGTGAAAGCTCTCATGGTATGTCCTTGCTGATCACTCCATCCTCATGCAACATTCAGTTGCACAGGCCTGTAATACCAGCACTCTGGGAGGCTGAGGCAGGAGAATTGCACATTTGAGCCCAGCCTGGCCAACTCAAAATTAAAACTGAAAAATGGGCCGGAGGTGTCGCTCAGTATGAAGGCCTAGGGTTGGATCCTCAGTACCACAGTAATAATAATAATTTTATCATTTTCAACCTCAAGGCCCATCTCCTTCTTAAAACTCTCCCCTGCCACCCCCACCCTTATTCCCACCACCTCCAGAGAGTCACGGGACAGTCCCATTTTTTCCTGGGGAGACCGTGGTCTTCCATTGCTACCTGTGTGGCTGAACTCTGAATGCGGTGTCAGCGGTGCTTCCTTTGTGTTCTGAGCTTTGGATCTGGGCCCTTTGTTTAATGGCCTGTTTTCTACCTGCGTGGCCTTTCATATTTTGAACGTTTGTCATGTGCGTATTGTGGCCTGACTGAACTAGCCACGATGGTTGCAGACATTCTGAAATGGACCGGACAGATGGCTGCAGTGGAATTGGATTAAATTATTAACTAGGACCCGTAGCAGAAGCTGTTAGCTTCAGATGTGTAGGGTGAAGTGCTCGCATCAGAATTCACTGGTGGAGTGGCTGCCAGATCAGGTTCCTTCTGGAGAATTGACACATTGTCCCTGAAGGGTTCCTGTTCAGCCTCTACCCATCTCCCTGCCCTTGGTGATGAAAAAGGAGATTGCCATTTGTTTTCTTCAGTCTGTCATATGAGTCATCATTAAAAATTCATTCAGAAGCAGAAAAAAAAAAGGATCATTGTATGGACAACGTTCTGGAACACTGGTGGCTCTTAATTTGCTTTTGTGAAATAATTCCAGGACAATTGAAATAATTCTTCATGAGTATCTGTCACCAAAAATATGTTTTCATTCTATGGACAGTAGCTCGACAACATTACCCTTTAACATCCCCAAGTAACGTCCCTTTTAACCTATGTACATATGGGTGTGTGAAATAGACAGTTTTTTAGCAGTTGCTGTTATCTCTTACTTCTGTGTACATTTTATTTTATTGACCCAGAAGGTTTGCATTGTATAATGTTTTCCCATATTCTCAATTAGCCTGAAAAGCTAATGAATGAATATGAATATCTGAGGATTTAAAAATTGTATTTCAATTATGAGCAGCTTAACCATGCATAAAGACAATGAACAGATCTAAATTACATACTGTCTTCAATGTTACATGTTACAGTAGATTTTAAAATATCCTAAAACAAATTAACAAGTAAAGGTACCCTTTATGGATAAGATTGAGTTGAGGAATTTTCTATATAAAGAGTTAAAGTTTCTTTGAAAAATGCCTTATTTGGTACATAGCCCTGACTAGAACTATTACATCTGATTTTTCCTTTCCTTCTGTTTTCCTCCAACTTACACAAACACAGTAATCTTTATTGTTTATTCCATTTTCAATTAAGGATTCAAAATGTGTGTCTGTGTGTGTGTGTATGAAATATGACTTAACCATGCCTATTTCTGTATATAACTCCTGTGGACAGTATTTGAAATGTTTCTTCTTAATAAAATTTTGGGAACTCAAATGGAGACTTATGAGGGGGGACAGTACTGGGGACTGAATTCAGAGGCTCTCTACCTTTGAGCTAGATACTTAGCCCTTTTTATTTTACTTTGAGACAGGGTCTTGCTAAGTTGCCCAGGTTGGTGTTGAACTTGCAATCCTGCTCAGCTTAGTAGCTGGGATTACAAGGTACAGGTGTGTACCACTAGCTCAAAACGAGAAAATTTTCTTCCCCCTCCTTGTTGTCTACTTCTTTCTCTTCTTCTTTTTCTCTTTTCCTCCTCCTCCTGCTCGTCTTTATTCTAGTTTGTAGTACTGGGGATATAGCTGAGGGCCTTCACTCCGAGCTACACATTCTGCTCATTTTTATTTTTGATTTTTTGAGGCAAGGTCTTACTAATTTGCTGAGTTGTCCAAGCTGGGCTGTAACTTGTGATCCTCCTGCCTCAGCCTGCGGGGCATTAATGGGCCTCTCCCACAGGGGCCAGCTAAAATGAAGGCATTCATTGTCCAGGTGGGTTTAATGCTTGGAGGGAGATCTGCCTTTGTGTGTAAATTGGGATGAGTGGGAGGAGTGAAGTGTAGAGGTCATGGTCAGGAAGCTCCCCATAGCTCTCCTCTTAAGTTTTAGATGCAGCAGATAATCATGTGTCCTTCAAAAAAAAGACAGTAAGCATTATTTTAAGGATGTACTATGATTGAAAGCTTTAGTGTTAACAGGATAGATGGTGTGTGCATGCGTGTGCATATGTGTGCGTGCATGATGGAATATGGCGTTTGGGATTGAACCAAGAGCCTTATGTGTGCTAAGTGTGCTGTACCCCTGAATTAATACCCTCAGTACATAATTTGCAATCTTTGTACCTTAAGTATTTCTGGTACTGAAAACATCACAGATGGGTATCCCTTATCCAAAATGCTTGTAAGCAGGAGTGATTTAAATCTTTTTTTTTTAAATTTTGGACTATTTATGTACATGTTATGAGATTATCTTAGTGGTAGGCTCTGAGTTGAAACACAAAACATATGCTTCACATATCTTTAATCCATGCAGCATGAAAGCCATCTTATACAGGATTTTTAGTGCACCTGTGTTTTGTGACACATCCTATGATGTCAGAGTGGGATTTTCTACTACATGTGTCATATGGGAGCTCAAACAGTTTTAGATTTTGACGCATTTCAAGTTTTGAGATTTTGGATTAGGTCTGCTCAACCTGTATAGACTGTTACATGCTGGCTCATAAAACCCCAGGTGATGTAAAAAGCCTAACCTAGCAACAAACTCTGTCCTCCTTACCTTTGATGTGACTGTAGCACCAGTTTCACAGGAGCGTCATTTAGACTGGGATCTCTTTAAATGCCACAGTGGTCCTCCAGTTTTCCTTCTTAAAGTTCTTCAGTGGCTTCCTTGCCCCCCACTGCCATCCTTGTCCCCTCACGGCAAGCAGGCCTGCTGGTGTGCTCCTACCTCCCTTTGAACCTCCCTTACTGCTGTCCAGACTGCGCTTTCCCAGGTCCTTTGACAAACTGTATGCAGAGCTCTGTGTCCTAGGACTGTGCCCTACCTTGTCTCAGTTCTGTATCAGCTGTTCTTCTTCTAAATGAAATGGAAAACCACTTTACCATTTTTTCCCCCTCATAACATCATGGTCATATCTCTCCAGCAGGGCTTACTCATTGTGCTGTCATTTTTATCTTGTTGTGTGTGTCTTCTCTACTGAACTGTGAACTTCCTAAAGTCAGTGGCCATGTTTGATTTGCTTTTTTGTTTGCAATGTTGGGAGTCAAGCCCAGGGGCTGAACATGCTAAGTATGCACATTCTACCACTGAAGCTACTTCCCCAGCCCCATCCAATTCCCCTTTAATGCGGATGCTTAACACAGAATAGTTAATAAAGTATTTGATACAAAATTGTTGAATGATTAAACATAAATACAGTTACTGTTATATTTTTAGGACATATACTACTTTGCAAAAAAATCACTCTTTTTTTACTAGTACAATGTGTATCTACTCCTGTGTATCTGTAGAAGTGATCAGATGATGCTTGGGAGAAAAAATTAAAATATTGATCAGAAATAAGATTTTATTTTAGTGAGTGAAAGAGTAAGCAGAGAAGTGGGAACCTTGTAGAGTATGAAAACATCACACTACAGCAGTGGGAACAGAATTCCAGCATCCTGGACCAGGAGAAGCCACCAGGATTATTCAAGTGATTTCAGAGCACATTTTTCTCTGTGGTGTTGCACACAATTTGAAGAACAGTGATTTACTCTTAAATATTTTCATTCTGTATGAATCCCAATAAAAAGTTTTTTTCCATCCTCCATTTCCCCAATAAAAAGTTTTGTATAAGATATTACTCTTGGATGATATTAACTAAAGGTATCATTTCAAAACTCATGTGCTACTGAGAGGAAATCAGGATGTCTGAATTCTCAGTTTACCCTTGAAATACATTAGCTTTAGATCTCAGTTTTCTCATTTTTATTGGAGCTTAAATTTATCTATATGGCTCATTAAGAAAAAGACTATAGCACTAATAATAATAATAATAATAAAATAATAATAAGAGTTCCTGAAAAGCAGTTTCAGGAAAGGCAAATTGCTTTATAAACATGTTGATCTTGAGAAAATGTGAAATTCGAACAGAGATTAGCAACAAGGAACTGAAAGACAGATAAATGGAAAATGCAAAAAAAAGAAATGGAGATTCTACAAGGAGTTTAAAGACACTTAGCTTAGGCCATGGAGCAGCACTGCTTTTCTTCAGAGGTTTCCATAACATATTCCCAGTCTCGAGGGCCACGCAGTCCCAGCCACAGCCACTGAGCTGTGCTCTTGCAGTCCCAGGGCCGCCTAGAGGGAACATCAGGTAGCTGGTGTGGCGGCGTTCCCTTACAGTTGTACTCCTGAACATTGAAGTTTGAATTTCATGGAATTTTCATATGTTGTAAAAATTTTATTTTTTTAACCACTTGAAAGCAGGCTGGATGAATTTGTCCCAAGGGCCATTATTTGCTCCCTGCCCTCAGGGAGCTAATGTTATACAAAAATTAATTATGTGGTAGGTCAGAAGGTGGTTAAATGCAATGGGCAAAAGAAAATCGAGCAAGGTCAAAGGGGTGTTGTTGTGGGAGGTGTGCAGGCTTTGCTGTATTAAACACAAGCCAGGGTGGTCCTCACCGACTTCTGAAATTTGAGATTCGAGTCAAAACTCAAAGGGGATGGTGACAAGGAAACTGCAACAGATTCCACTGTCGTCTCAAGAGTCGGGGATGGTTGTCAGGCTGTGAGACAGGGTTCTCATCCCCCAGGACTGGTTGGAGAAGTGATCTTTTCCATCTTTAAATATGAACTGTAGATAGTCATGCACAGAGCATTTTTCTTTCTCCTTCAAGAGGAAGGCCGTAGTAAGTGGCCATGGCTGTGGAAAAACAGCCACTTTGTTCACACACCCCTCAGTTGTAAATCTACAGGAGTCAGACTTCTGCGAACCCCAGCATTCTGGGGCACCTCATTATTCCAAGCCACCGCACAGTTCCATAAGTCTAGGTCTGCAGGTAACCAACCAAATTGTATTTACTAGGTTATATACTAAGTTGTGTTTTGAGAAAACTTTTCCCCAATATTACTGTCATCTTCTATTTATTTCCTATGTATATGCATAGGAATAAGAACGTATTTTATCATATAATTTGCCTGCCTCTGTTTCCCAGTTTATTTACGGTAGTGTCTAGTAATTTTAAGTTGATTAGTTTATAAATAATCCCATAGTACTTCCTGTTCCACTTTAGCTGGCCATATTACAGCAGTAGAAGCAAAACAAAAACAAATAAAACCTTTTAAAATCCTGTCCCTGGAAAAGTAACTGGACAGTAAAACTCAGCAGGGAAGAAAAAGCCCAATGCTGTGGCCTACCCGACCCAGGTCAGTAGCTACTTAAGCCAGGAGGGGGGGACGTTCATTTGCTCATCTCTAAAATGAAGGTAATAAGAGTATTTATATCACAAGGTTTACTATGAGAACTTTGAAAAGTTATTATTGCTAAAGTCCCTGAAACATCACCTGGTGTGTGGTAAGCCTGTGTGTTTGTCAAGCCATGAGACAGCTGAACAGCCTTACGCTTAATAAAAAGTTGTGCTTTAATGAAGGGGAATCAGCTTTGCAGATATAGCAATTGTCTTTCTCCTGATCCTGGTTTTAAATTACTCACTCCTTGAAAAACTGCTGTGAAACTCCTGCTTCTGTGTTATCTTTTCTATCTTTTAGACCCCAGACTCAAATAACTTCAAGTTGAACCTCTTTGTCTCCCAGCTGAGTGAGAGTGGCTCTTAGGAGGTGCTCAGTGTTTGCCATTTTCCAATCCATACTCATCTGCCCCTGTTCCACACAAGCTACATGTTGTGTAAGGTTGAGCATATTCAGGGTTGTTTTTTGGAAAGAAGAGTTTCTCTTTTGGGCGGAAGTGTGTATGGTGACACTTAACCTCAAAAACTTGTGGAATATGGATAGGAGTGTTGCTACCGGCAACACTACCTGTCTCTGATGCAGGGGCCAGGTGATGTCACTCTTACTGGTAAATTTGTTTTTGGAAAGAGAATGTTGCTTGTTAAGGCAGCTACATAATCTGGTTTACAGTCTTAGTTACTATCATCTGCCATCTGGCAGTGTAATTAGTTTTAAGTGAAACTATGTTAAAGATGAAAGATTACAGTTGTAAGTCTGTGATCATATGTATGGTAATTGTGTATTTTCTTTGTTTTCGTGTTTGTTTGCTTTTGTTGTTTGAAAACTAGAGTTAAAGGAATGAAAAGATTCGAGGAGGCATTATTCCAAAGCTTTCCCTAGAGGTAGTCCCTTATATAAATTTTATTCTTGACTGAGAGCCTTTGTTATAAACTAAATGTTCTGAATTAGTGGATTATTACATTTTTCCATTCAGTAACAAGTCTGGCCCAAAGCTATGGAATAGAGGTCATCTAAGTTGTTTCAAAAACTCTTTTACCATAGAGTAGAGCTAGGGTGAGGTGTGAGGTGTGTCCTTCTCCTCCATCCCTTTTGTGTTTCTTAATATATGTATATATATTTTTCTTTTTTGTTATTACCCATTTCCTCCTGGTATATATTTTTTTCTAGTGCTATTTTATACCCCATATTTGATTCCTCTATTTGTGTTGGAACTTCCCTATTTCTAAGTGACTAATTATAGATGGACAAAGGACTCCAAACCAGTTTACTATAGTATTTTCAAATTTAAAGGTAACCCCAATAATGTTTCTTAGAGAACTACTATCCAGAGGTTAGATTGTGAAATTGTTAAAATCAGCTGCTTAGGTGACAATTACGTTTCAACTAATGATTAAATGATCTGATTCTTTTACAGACTTTCTTGAATTTGCAGTGGGAAAGTTGTGTTCCTTTTTTTTTTTTTTGGAGTTGTGGCAGCTAGATGCAAGTAGGAGGGAAATTCGGCCTACAGGCATACACAAGCTGATACACTGGCAAAGGAGAGAAGCCCAGGCATCTTTATTTGCATAAAACGCAACCAAACCATTATTCACAGCTCCTTGGAGATTCTAGTGTAAAGTTTGACTGCTTATGAATGTTCCTCTAGTGTGGGACACAGGGTCTCGGGGTGTGGTCAGGAAACAATAGTTTGATTCTTTGTTTCCATGTCACTTTAAATCCTTTGAACACCAAATTAACTGGAGGGTCCAAGAATCAACATGAAATTGCTTTCAGACTTGTTGGCTCTTGTAAAAAGTTCTAGGTGTTCACAGTGGCCTAGTGAAAACAGGGAGCATTTTGTTTCATCTTGTCTTCGGTGGAGGAAAATCTCTGTTTTTAGGAATTCCAGAGAAGGGAATCTTGTGATCTCTGGAGAGAGTGGCATGAATGAGCACTGAGGCAGAAAGCCTGGTGTGGCCATCATGCAGATAAGGACGTGATTGGCTTCCTCTTTCTATGCCTGTCGTTACTGGCTGCTCCCTGCCCTAAAGATCAAGTTTCACAGGGAGTTTTTCAGGTTCAAGGACTGTTAATGGTTTGTAACTGCCTGACAATAAACTCAGCCTCGGAGTTGAAACAGTCCAGGCAGATGTGGAAGGATCTGAGACAAGAGGAAGAAGGTTAGAGTCTGGAGCAGACAGTGCAGCTTGCCACCGGCCTGGGGACTGAGCTTTCCGTGTGACTCAGGTTTCTAAGCCCCATGTAGGCGCTCCAGAAATGGTGGTGTTCATAAATGCAAAGATTAAGTCTTTCATTAAACTCTTTAAGAAGAAAAGTAAGTAGTTCCTTTTTTCTTTCTACTGTGTGTTTGTGTGTGTGTTCTATGTGTTCCTTCTTTCTTTTAAGTAATGGAACTAGGGTGTGAAACTGTAATGGCACAAGTTAAATGCTATACCGGACTGTTCAGATGCCTCAGACTTTAGTAACTCCGGAACAGTATTATGTGATCTTACCATGTCTTATTTATTTATGGTTGGGATTTCCAGTGACTTTTCTACTTATTAAAATCTATAAAGACTCGGGAAAATCTTTATGTTTACTTTGTTTCCCTTGATACACAGTGCATGGTTTCTAATCCTTTGGCTGTGTCTACAGATGAGGTAAGAGCCTCTCTGTAATGTGTCACATGCCTTTGGTGGGGTCGACCCTCTCAAAATCCCTGGCATTCTCTGTTGTGTACCTAAGAGCTCAAGGACAAACTGTCTAGACGAATCGTGATTGTTCTAAAGTACAGAGCTTTTGTAGTGTGGCTTCGTTGTGTACTTAACATTGGCTTAAATTTCATTAATCCAGTTGCTTCTTCATCCCTTAAGAATATACTTTTTACAATGACAGGGCTTTATTTTTGCGTGGTCTACGTGGGTTTATTTCAGTTTAGTTTTTGGATCAGTGGCAAGCTGTGTTTATGTGTACTAGTGAGGGCACTGGTAAGAGAAGCTTTGGAGAAAGTGACAAGGAGCTGTCCCCTGGGCTCGCTTTCTGCATCCTTCCAGCTTGCAGGCTGTCTTTGGAGGGACTGGTAAGAATCTGTCCTGGCAATAGCGAGGGCTACCGGGGAAGAGACAAGTGCTCTTTCAGAGGAGCCATTTGGTAGCTGTGCATTGGGGCTGATGGTGCGATTACACGGACTCAGATGCCATTATGTGGATTTGATAGTAATTGGCAAAGGAAAAATTTTAATTTGCCATGTTTTTCCACTATGAAGTGTGGTAATAAATCTTTAAAATAAATGAACATTGCCAGAAAACATCATAATGAACTATTGATACACTCGGGGGCCCTGTGGCCAGTTTGGCACCGTGCTTGACTGAAATGTATGTGAGAATTAAGTCTTTCTGGATTTTATGTGTTAAGATGCATTGGTTATATGCACCATGCAAAACATTTGTTCAACAGGAAATTATGTGACGCGTAAGATGCCTGATTTATATGTTGCTTTTGTCAAACATTATAAGCAGAATATTGGTAGGGTATTTCTATTTTTAACTTGGTGTCTCATTCTCAGTTTTTATTTCCCAATTTAGGAATTTATGGAAAAGGTAGGAGAGGTTCTTTGGTAAAAGAATAATATTTTTATAGATTGGATTTTTAAGATTTGGTAGAGATAGGATGGTGAATTTCTAGGTGAAAGCTAAGCTGTGGCTTAGGTTTACAGGGTGCTGAGAAAAACACAATTCCTTCTTAGTGATAGTTCCAAAGTTAGGGCCTCTTCAAAAAACTGTTCACTGTCCCTGCCACAACCATGTTTTACACAAATTATTTTTTGAACTAGAGTGTTAAGCATAGAAGTTGATTTGATCTTTATTGAGGGTGTTAGGATTGAACGCAGGTTGCTACCTTCCCAGCCCATTTATTATTATTTTATTTTGAGACCGTCTCACCAACCTGCCTATGCTGGCCTTGAATTTGCAAATCTCCTTCCTTGGCTTCCCTGTCATGCTGGGCTAGTTGACTTGATCTATGTGAAGCTCCTAGTAACTGTTGTCTAGGGTGTGTTCAGTTAATTTTTAATGTCGTCAAGTAGATACAATAGTTATGGATATAATAGTTCAGTTTACTTTGAGAATTTGTCTATGATCTAATTTCCAGAGCCATGTTATATTATAGAAAAGGGTATTCTTGGTAGAACTGTCTAGCATGGGTCAGAACTGGGGAGGACCTGCCTCTGACTCACAAAACTAGTACCTGCCTTCACGCCTTCACAAGTAAACGCCTCAATAGAGAGACCTCTTGTCTTTCTGTTGTCTTTTCAATGGCTAAGTTATGTGGCTAAATTTGAGTATGGTGGCTTTGTTTAGGAGTTCACTAGTATTCCAGCTTAGGTATTGTTGTTAGAAAAAAAAATGTAATAAAGAGGTCCTAAGCCTAAGAGGTTTAAAGGAAATTTATTTTAGAGATTTATCTCCGTCTCAGGTTGTCTAGTGTTTTCCACAGTAAGGTTGTAGACTCTTTTTTGATGGGAAAATGAATTAGATTATGTTGGAAAAAGTCAATGTGTTGTGATTTCTTAAGAACATTTTAATATAAAAGTATCCCATGAAAGTGAGAAATGAAGGAAAATTTTATGGCACAAATGAATCTTCACATCTGTTAGGTATGCCATTTAAATGGATTAAATTGAATGTTTGTGCTAACTTTTATAACCGTGATATTTTTCAATAGTATTATAGAAAGGGAAGATTTTTTTCTCATGTTCCTGGTTGAAAATTTGTTTCTATTAGGACAAAGTAATATTTAATAATACAATGGCATTGTATAATTGAATAACTGATACTTGTGGTAGTGACATTATGGAGGAGCCAGAGGTCTTGGTCCATTTGTCAGTCATTGTGCTGACATGGGAGTAGCAGAAGGCTAAGTACTGGGAAACAGTCATTCGAGCAAACAGTTCTATGAAAACACTGTGGGAGGATGGACAGTTTTATCTTTTCCCATAGAGGCAGAACAAGTGTCATTCAGATTTTGTTCTATCTCTTCTTGCTAGTGCTTGCTATGGATGCATGGGACACCAAGACCTTATCTAGATGGAGTCAGTTTGGATCCAGTGAAGCCTAATTTGACACCTGACTTTGTTTTGTCTTTCTTTCTGTAGCAGTTTCCAACCTAGATGAGGAAAGTCGATGGACAGTCCACTACACTGCTCCATGGCACCAGCAGGAGAATGTGTTCCTTCCCGCCACGAGACCCCCCTGCGTGGAGGATCTGCACCGCCAGGCCAAGCTCAACCTCAAATCAGTGTTGAGGGGTAAGAGTGTGCCATTTGTGAGTTTATTCTTGAGTTACTGACTTTTAGAACTTAGAGCATGAGTGAGATTGCTATCTGTGAAAAATCTACCCATACTGAATGTGTAATAAGCCATATCTCTATAAAAATAACCTAATACCTGCCCCCAGGAAAGTTCTGTAACTTATTTATTTACAGATACACAAATCTGTCTTCAAAGAACCCACTCCTGCTTCCAAATCCTTTAGTATGATTAAACTACCTGTACTAATCTAAACTAAAAAACCCTTGCTGACGTAAGAAAATTTGCCACTGTGTCTTGTAAAACCCAGCTAAGTGTTCAAAGCAAATTTGTTAAAGCTGGAACTTATTAATGGCTTCTTTTATTGAGTTCAAGTTTAGGCAGGCATGTCCAACTCATGGACTGTTTTTCCCTGTTTATTTTTAAAGTAGTAGTAAAAATTTTAAAAATTTGAGTTTTGTTACTTCCATAGTATATTAGTTATAGCTTACCTTCATTTCCATTTCACTCCAAGTGGCCCAGGCATGCCAAAAGGTTGGACTCCGCTCAAAGGGAACTATATGTAGACCTTGATGCACCACAAAGTGATTTGGTTTCTGGAACTTGGGCAGCACCAAGCTGAGCTCCTCTTATGCTGGGTCCTTAGGCAGATTGGCAAAGGGCACAGGAGGAATGCATTCCTACATGCAGGGTGAAATACTCACTGTAAGTTTTTTTTTGATGTTACAAATGGATGGCAAGGAGGGGACTTCCTAAAGATGATGAAGAAAGGCCCAGTTCTTCAGAAAGGAAGGAGCCACTCATAAGATGCACAGACCTGGTCATAAAACCAGGAAGCAAAGTTCTTATTTTAGTAGGTATTGCTCCTGCCAGATTTCTCCGACCATGCAATATTCAAGACCTAAGTACACAAAGAAATATTTGTTGTTTATCTGAAATTTAATTAGAACTAGGCATTCTGCATTTTATTCAGTTATGGAAAACTTAAATGTGACAGAAATTCTGACATTGATTCAAGGAGAATGTAGAATGAGAACATGTCTAATTTTTATGAGAACTTTTACATATGAGTCATTCATTTATTAGGGCATTCGCTGTGTAAGGCATCATCACTATGATTATTAGTGAATCTTTATTAAACACTTAACTATAAGACTCGGTACCATTCTAAGCCATTTTATATTCGTTTTGTCATTTAATCCTCACAGTCCTACCACTTGCTTTCACTGTCCCCAGATGATGAGTCAGAAACACAGATAAGAGCTTGCCTGAGATCTCAGAGTCAGTTAGCTGTAGAACCAAGTTAAAGCCCGAACAGTGCGGGGCTGTAATGTCCTTAACTGGGAGACCAGGCTGCCCTTAACAGCTCTTTGTTAAAAATCTATTATTCTGCCAGAAGTGCAGAATAAAGGGGCAGACTCAAGCTCTTAAGGCATTTATACTGGAACCCAAAGTGTAAATCACAGTATGAAAATGCTCAGGAAATGTGTCAAAAGTGCTGTATCAGAACTAAAGGAGACACAATTTTTGCTTGGAGAAAAATGGAATAGCTGTTAATAGATTCAGCATAGATTTGGTATTGTGAACAGCGCTGTGTAAACATTTTGGATCATAATCCTCTTCTTTCTTCCTTTAATATCTTACAGTGCTTAGATTATGTCATGTGTCTTTTTAAGTCCAGTAAAAGTTTCTTCTAGATCCCTTCAATTCCCAGTAATTTTCAAGCAGCCTCTCTACTTATAGCTCACCTTACTTCACCGAACAATTAATAAGAATGTTAAATGGCCTGACTCCAAGACATGTCCCTGGGCAGTGCCTGGCTCCTGAGCAGCAGAA
Source organism: Ctenodactylus gundi (assembly GCA_004027205.1). Lineage (NCBI taxonomy): Eukaryota > Metazoa > Chordata > Mammalia > Rodentia > Ctenodactylidae > Ctenodactylus > Ctenodactylus gundi. The sequence goes on along the minus strand of PVKB01004434.1, from coordinate 22,643 downwards.
CACTGCATGGGCTTGCTTGTAGGAGGTGCCTTTGTGACAGTTATGTGTCATTTGAAAGTTCAAGTCCAGCTGTGTTTGATCTCTCCAGGAAATTGTGTATCACTGCCTAGCTCATATATTTTCAAGTTCCAGATCAGAACTTCCCTGGAAGAAGAACAAACAACTGTTAAAATGGACTTTACTGCTTTTGTTTTCCACCTGTACTGACATAGGACATAACCGCCACTGCTGGTTTGCCTAAACTTGAATTTTATTTTGGAAATGTAAATAGTTTTCTAATTGCTTCGTAGCCCTAAAAGCACTCATCAAAAAGATGTTTTATTAATAAAATTAAAAACTTTGGAAAGTTCTTGGTGCTCAATTATAAAGACGGGATTTAAAAACTCATTAAGGGATTTTGGATAAATAATAACTATGAACAGTGGCTGGGAAAGACGAAAAGAGAAGAACTTCTGAGTTCTTTTGTTCAATACTTACTTTTAATCACTTGTACAGAACTTCATGTACTACCTCCCACACATCATCGTAGCAACCTGAAATAAACAACATAGACACAGTGTCTGTTGCCTCATTAGCAGAGAAGATAGGAAAGAAGGGAAAAAAGGAAAGAAAGATACCCAGTTCCTAAATTTCTCTATGTATGCTATTAAGGCTTGATGTTATGTATGTAGACTATCACAGCAAATTAACTTAACCTCAGTATTCTTTTCATAAAGATACCGAAAGGTAGGGCTGGAAGAATAGCTCAGTGGTTAAAATGCTTGCCTAGCAAGCACTAATTACCTGAATTTGATTCCCCAGCACCACATAAACTGGGTGTGGTGGTATATGGCTGTGGTCCCAGCACTTAGAAGGCTGAAAAAGGAGGACTTCTGTGAATCCAGGCCAGCCTGGGCCCCGTAGTGAGTTCAGGACGAGACTGGGCTACGGAGTGAGACCTTTCTCTCTCTCTCTCTCTCTCTAAAAAAAAAAAAATAAAGATGCAGAAAGGTAGCTAGTTATTCACAGTGAGTAACATTCTTGGTTCCTCTTTCTATTTTTACTTTGACCTTGCCCATAACTTTAAGAACTGTTAAGCAGGGTGGATGCTTTTTCATAGTCTTTTTAAGTGCTTGATATATGAATTATCCTCCTGGTTTTGTAGGACACTAAGCTGTCCTGTTAAGGGTCACAAAACATAAATGGAAAGAAAGGATACTGTGAGTGCTAATTAGTAAATGAATGTACATGTGTACTTCTCAAGTAATGTGAAATCGCGTAGTGGTCACTTGAGCTAGAAAATGTCTTATGAGGAAGCTATTTAAGTTAGTACCTAAAGGCGGATAATAGGTGCAATTTAATCAGGGTTTGAATGTTAAGTCTGAACTGTGCCAGGAATTTTAAAATGGACTGATGAAAGTTCATGGGCTCTCAACTTTGAAGAGCTGAACCTGTTGTCGTATGTTATCAGGGAGTGGGATAGTGGAGGTGTGGGGGTCACGGCAGACATAGAGGACTGGAGAAGAGAACTCTGAGAGGCCTTGTCCCACCCTCTGCTCCTGTTCGCCCACTCCACACTGCACAGGAGGTGTGCACAGGAGGATGTGTAATGTGGCACAGCTGGAGCAGGAGAGCTCCTTCACTCAGTGCCAGAGTACAGCTGAGATCTTTTGTGTTTGATGTTGGATGACCTCTGTAGAACTTGATAAGGTTTGGTGGTCGTACTCTCAGATGATATATGTCTCTTTTCATCTGTTGTATCACTAGAGATATAGGTAGTGAATATTGCTAATGAAGATACAAATATCTACATTTAAGAATAGCATTTTGGGGGCTGGAGGAATGTCACGGCAGTTAAAGCACTTGCTTTGCAAGTGCAAGGCCCTGAGTTCAATTCCCCAGAACCACATAAAGCTGGGCATGGTGATGCACGCCTGTAATCTCAGCACCCAGGAGGCTGAGGCAGGTGGATTGTCCTGCGCCCAAGGCCAGCCTGGGCTACACCAGTGCATTCAGGATCAGCCTCGACTATAGAGTGAGACCTTGTCGAGAGAGAGAGAGAGAGAGAGAGAGAGAGAGAGAGAGAATAGCATTTTGCTATTTGATTCAAGAAGACATCTGGCTTGGAATGCATAGTGATTTTTTTGAAGATGGATCCCATTATTTGTAGAGTTCCCTAAGCATCTTACTGAATTTCCAGAAGAATTCTACCCTTTATATCCCCATAATTGTTTGAACCCTGTCTGCACTTAACTGGACATAGCCATAATGATAATCCTTTTCCAACTAGATTTTGTAAAAGTCTGCACAGCTTTCAGCTTTCCTTTGAAAGAGGCCCAGTTAGGTGGCAAAGGAGAATTGAGAGCTAAGGATTTGCTCATTCAGAAGTTCAGAGTGTGCTTCTTAACAGCTAATCAGCCTCCTTTGACAATTATGAGCATATTAAAGGCTGGAATAAAGATAATTTTTAATTTCCATGACCTAAAAAGCTTGATTTGAGAGAGAGATAAACATAATTTCTCACAGTGTGATTAACCAACAGTTTAGTCATTGTGTCTATGCACACTCCTGCCTAAATTAGTTCACAGAGCATCTGTTGTTGGTATCAGAAATGTTCTATAGTCACAGCGCTTTCCTGAAGAAACACATTTTAACAGGTCAGCCTGTTCCGTGGCTCTAGAATTAGAAATGTGAGCACAGGAAGGAGTGTTGAATTTGGCCTGTGTTCTATCCAAACTCAGGGGTCATGTTTATTGTATCTGGAAGGATAGAAGTGGAGGACTTAACAATGTAAAAATGACTCTTTGTGCCAACAGTGAACAACTATGTATGTACATACACCAGCCTGTTCAAAAGCTTTCTTACAATTATTTTGTCCAGCCAGGTTTCCCTGACTATTCCTGGTACCAGACTTTATCTGATCATGACTGTACCTCCTTACCTTTGTCGTGAATGCTTTCAGTTCCCTTTCATCCAGACAAGTGAGTTTGTCTTGGGAAGAGCTGTGCGCTTTTCTCTGGACTTGTCACTGGGCATGTGATGCTCTTTGTGTCTTGGGATAGAAACTCTCCTCTTAGAAGTCCGCTTTCCACAGGACTTTGGTAAGTGCCTATTGAAGTATGGCATTGCGGACAAGGGGAAATCTGTCTTGGAATGATGAGTCTGCCCTGCACCTCAGATGGGCTCATCTTGCTAACCATGTTGACATCTTAATCTTTTGTTTTTGTAATATTTAAAAAATATGACATGTACACAAAACATATATAACTTAACAATATATAACCGTTACATAGGGGTGACCTAAATTCTACAAGCTTCTGTCCTAATAGGAAAACTTTCTAATAGGAAAAGTTTCAATTTAATGAAAATTTCTTGGGTTTCATCTAGATTTCAGGGATAGACTAAGTAATATTATTTGAGTTTTAATTTTGATTTTGTTTTTATTAACAGTTTGAGCTTTTTCTCCCCATCTATACAGGTCATAATCATAGTTGCTCCTAAAATCTTCTCTCATTCATGATTTCATTAACATTCAAGTTAGGTTGAGAGAAAGAAAGGAAGCATTATATGATGTCATATGTGCTAGTTTCATTTTCATGGCATTTTGTGCTCATTTTTAGGGTGATAAGAGGCTATTAGTACCTCCGTGGATTTAAAAAAGTAAAAGGGACAAGTTGCAAGGAAGAAAAAGGTATGGGGATAATATGCCAATGATTTAGCCTCTGCGTGGGGTTTATATTTTATCTTACTACTTCCTGAAAAATATTTCATTAGACCAATATATGAAAGAAGAATTTAGGTTACTAGTTAAAGAAAAATTTTGTTGATTTCTACAAGCAAGAAATATTAAATTACCTATATTTATTTGTATACTTTCTAAAGTTGTTTTCTAGTTTAAGCAAAAGTAGGTATAGAATCAGGGAGATGGGGGTGAGGGTCCTGTTATCTTGAGAAAGCCATGCAACAGAGGAAGGAAATAGAATTTCTTTGTTTTCCTAAACCATAGCAGCTTAAGTATCCTGTTCTTTTATTGTTAACTATTCCAGAGAGTAAGATGGAAAACCAGGATCCTGACCTCTGCTGTCAGACAGTTGTGGGACACCGAATCACTTTTCTTCCTTATATATTGCCTTCTTCTCTGGGGGAAAAAACGTGATCTTTTTTCCTTTCCGAGCTCTAAAATTCTGATTGACCCCTCAGTACTTACCTGTTTATGGGTAGTACGTGTGAAATTTATGGACACAAAGATATGCTACCTGTTGAGTGTAAGTCCTGACAAAGAGGGTTGTCTAAAATCAAGTTTGTGTTTTTCTGAGCATATATTGCAAGTGAGTCATTGGGCTGGATATTGTAATAGAGTTACAGATGAATGACTTGGTGCTTTCTGCCAGCAGCTTAAAGCTAGCCAGAGAGATAAGATGTCTGCATGAATAACTCAGGTACAAGGTTGATGATGGTGGTGTTATTGAGCCTGGGTGTTGTCTTTAAGACATAAACTTAATCATGCCTCTCTTAGGAGTGTTTTTTCTCGGGTTCTAATTCACTGATGGGATAAAACCTAAGCTCTTTAGCACCTGAGAACCTTTGTGAACTGACCCCTGTTTGTCTACCCTCATCGTGGAATCTTCCATTTTCTCTCATACATCTCTAAACCCCCATACAAACTTCATCTTGTGCCTTTACGTAAAAGGATAAATAAAGTCTGTCAACTGGAGTGCTGGCTTGCTTTGCCCTTTATCTCCACCGTGTGTCCTGTCTATACGTCGTCCTTCTGAACCACAGCCTGTCACACCTGACCAATACTTACTCTTGAGACTCCCATCCAAACTCCTCTGGACTCCCCAGGGCAGTCCCTGGTGGCCTGGCGTCACTTTTACACACAGTCCTACATCCCTCTATGGAGACTTATATCCCCACATTAAAATAACGATGCACAGTGTAAGCATATTTCTACATTTATCTCCCCACTGTCTGCAAAACCCTTGGGAGCAGAACGTTGTTCCATGCTGAGTATCCACAGCACATATTCCAGTGTGTGGGGCTGGTAAAGTCCTGTAGCATGCGGGAGAGAGATCTGAGTCAGAGTTAAGAAACAACTGGTGAGACTGTGGGAATGAACCAGAGTCGGGATGGGGACGGCAAAGCGCAAAGGTGGGCCTGGAAGCTTTATTTTAGGGGCTGAGAGGAAATTCGTAAGAAAGCATTTGGGAAGGAGAAAGTCAACCAGGTTAATAAGCACCAGGCAGTAATCCTAGAACGGAAGGGTCCAAAAACAGGGAATTGGTGACCTGTGCATGAGCGGGGAAAAGACAGTGAACTCTGGCAAAGGATTGGGTCTGACCTTATTTTTCTTAGGGAACTGGAGAAGCATTTTGAGACGAAGCCAGATCATACCGAGGCTGTTCCTCAGGTGGTTTTGGATGCTGGGTGGAACTGTGGCCACGTTTGTATTAGCACTTTGGTAAAAAGGATGACTTCATTTGGTGCAAGCTTAGTGCCTGTGAACTTAAATGATAATGTAATTGAAGACTTATTTTTGTGTGTTTGTTATTCATTAGACTTGGAATTTTTGTCCTTAGGGAAAGTTGACCAACCTTTTGAAACAAGGGATTACATATGTTAAGAAAGGAGAAGAGCTATGACAAAAATATGTAATTAGCACAATAGAAATTAAAAAACAAAAGGTGCTACTTAATTTCTGTTGAATTTGGTGATTTAGCAAAAATTGCTCAGCACGTTAACTCGTAACAAAGTTCTCTTCCCAGTGTACCGGTGCAGTTAACCTGTGTGAGTGAAATCAGAGGCAAAGCGAGAAGGCATGAGTCGTCATTGCTTTTTGAGGTAGCCAGAGAGACTTTTTGACTTTTTTTTTTTTTTGAGTGGTAACTAACACACACAAGATAGACTAGCGAAGACAGACATTCAGACGATCCAGGTCTGAACAAAGCACTATGGATTGTTTAAACAAAAGGCTGTCTGTTTTGTGTTTGTGCCCAGAACCAGTCTGCTGCCTCAGCAATTCTATTTTAATTCCTGATAATGTAACTTGAGTGGCCTCTGTGTTTCAGTCAGTGTGCATGAAAGTACTATGCTGAAGGTCCTGGGGATAGGGTTGTTATCATGCCCTGTGTGGCTGAAGTGTCTGGTGTTACCATAGAATCTTTGCAGGCTATTTGATACTGAGTAACCTTGGCGATGCTCCTCCACTGCCTGTGATAGGGCTTTTTATTCTTAACGTGAAATGAGATCGCCAAGTTGGCTGCGCTAAATGGTGCTCTGCTAGAACTTGCAGACTTTTAGCAGGCATATGTTAAGCCATGGGCACCAGAAAACTCGCACTGTAACCTAAATCAGACTTAATTTGTGAAGTCTTCTTAAATCAGTTTAGGTATGTAAAAAGAAGAAATGTTAAAAACTGTTTTTCTGCAAGTGAGAGTTTAATAGTAATTTTTTTCATAGTGTGCGATGACAACCAAAGCTAATAGTTTATTCCATGGTTTGAGAATTATGATGTAATTCCTAAGTTTTTTTGGTGTTTTTTTCATTTGAATATTAATTAGCCACTGAAGTGGTGCTTAAAAAATAACTTTTATGGGTTGGAGGAATAGCTCAGCAGTACCTGAGTTCGATTCTCCAGTACCACATAAAGCTGGTCATGGTGGCACACGCCTGTAATCCCAGCACACAGGATGCTGAGGCAGACAGATTGTCCTGAGTCCAAGGCCAGCCTGAGCTACGCAGTGAGTTCAGCACCAGCCTGGACTACAGAGTGAGATCCTATCTCCAAAAAACCCAAAACAAAACAAAAATAAAACTGCTTTACATAAGTGGTATTTAATGTCACTGGGGGACATACTGACTCCAGGACCTAGGGAAAGACTCTAGTATGTGTTAATAAGTTGGCAGGCTGACTGTTGAGCCGGTGACCACACTCAGGAGTGTATTTACTCTGTGACACTCCCACTTCTCCATCTTACTGACTTACTTAGCTTAGTGTACTATGTAGATGGAAATGAGAAGCTATTTGGAATTGTATTAAAATGAATTTTAGGCAGTCTGCTGACCCTTTTCCTTTCTCCTGTGACGTTTCAGGGTGGCGTTCTGTCCCCATCTGCTCTCTTCCACCTCACTCCTCTCCAAAACCTGTCTGCAGGCTTTCTTACGACTTCTGTATTATCTAACAGAAAAGCTTCTGGGAGTTGCCCACAAGACAATCAACTCTTCAATTCTGGATTTGACCAGTTTTCCTGAAATTATACGGAGACTAAATATCTTTGGAAGATAATCCTGATTGACCACTGAGCAGCACGTCTGGGTTCTCATCTTGTCCTACATACTCTTTCTTCATCCTCGTATTTCTTAAGCATATGAGTTTTGGATGGGATCCATTTTGAGAGAGCCTCACGTTTGGTGTTTGCTGTTGATACTGTTCCCCCGCGCACCTCCGAAGTGTACTTTAACCCTGACGCCGCAGACTGTCATCTGGGTAGGCAAATCATGTACCTTGGGAAAGAGGGAAAGTGAGGCCAAGCATATCATACACCTGGCGAGCAATGGTCCGCACCTCTGTCCTGTATCACAGTGCCCTTTTAAATATACTGCCACACCAGTACAAGTGATCATTTATTCACTTAACGAACTCCCTTAGCAACTGGCAGCTGCCCAAACTGAGTCAGATAATATAGTGCTTATTAACGAGTAGGAGGACTTTGCCTTTTATTTTTACGGCCTGGAAAGCTCTAAAAGTAAAAGGCAAAATAAAGAAATTGGAACTCAAAAGCCACATACCTTGACTTATTTTTGCTAAATAGATTGATTTAGGCCTGTGTTAAAATTTCACGGTAGGGAACAGGAGTGTGGAAGCAAGAGATCAGGTTGAGGGAACCAGAGCATTCAGGGGAAAGACAGTGGTGGCCTGAGTCAGGAAGCTTTCCCTCAGCACTTGGAGCTGATGTGTAATATTCAACTAAAAGTAAGAGCCTGCCAAATGTTTTAAGAAAATCTTGACATATTAAGAAAATTCTGAAATGTAAGTCACATTTAGAGATGCAAAACTGAAACTATCCCTGAAACAAAACAGGTTAGGGACTAAAAGGAGATACAGAATTTACCTTCTTGTTGCTGGGATGAAGGGCCCCACACCCACAGCTTAAGGGGGGAAATGGTAATTTGAGCTCACAGTTCAGAGGTCTCAGCCCTTTCATGATTGACTGGTCTTGGCAGCATGGCTGGAGAGTGACAGAGAACACGCGCTCGCAGCATCACAAGAGGAAGGAGGGAGGGATTTGTGGAGAAGCTGGAGTAAAAATATATTCTTTCAAGCCACAAGCTCAGAGATCCACCACACTCGCAGTAATCTGCTCCTCCTGACAAGGTTCCTGCCTCTTACCAGCCCCTGAATGTTCTACAACCTTCAGTTACCTCTCAAAATCCAGTTATCTTCCACCTACACGGTATTTTGGGAGACACTCCAGATCCAAATGGTAACACAGATACAGCATCCTCCTTCATTGTTCTGTATCATATCAGCTAAATTCTTGCTCATCCTGCACTCCTTGTTAAGTTATTGTCTTGGGTCATAGGGATTATTAGAGACAGATTGAAAGAAACAGAAGAGCTGTCGTTTCCCTGTCGAAAGCCATCTTCCACGTGAAATATGCAGGAAGTCTGAAGGGATCCAGAAATTCCATTGCCTTCTCCAGGTGCCTATCTGGCACCTCCTGTCTATAGGGAAGACTTCTCTACATAGATGGGTATTACCTCAACCACCTTTGATGTTGTGGGTATTTACCTTACTCTGAATCAGTGTTCTCACAGAGTGGCTTCCAGGACAGCATCAGCCTCACCTAGGATCTTGCTGGAAATGCAGGTTCTCAATGGGTGAAATGGTGTTCCTCTGGAATCTCAGCTACTCAGAGGCTGAGGCAGAAGGATTGCAAGTTCACATCCAGTTTGGGTAATTTAGCAAGACGCTGGATCAGTGCTCTAAGCTCCTTGGATTCAATGTCTAGTACTGGAGGAGAGAAAAAGAGTTGCATGTTCTCAGGTCCCACTCTAGATAAGTGCAAAAATGTCCTTAATAGACCCTCCTAAGGATTCTCAGATGCCTTGATGTGGAAAACCACTGCTCTACAGTTTGTCATATGAATATGAATTCTTTTTTCTTACACTACTAGGGATTGAACCCAGGATCTTCACCTTGAGCTGTATCTCTAGCACCACCCCCACCTTATTTTATTTATTTATTTTTTGTTTTGTTTTGTTTTTGAGACAGTCTTGCTCTATAGCCCAGGAGTGCCGGGATTACAGGTGTGTGCCATCATGCCTAGCTTTATGTAGTGCTGGGGAATTGAACTCAGGGCCTTGTGCTTGCTAGGCAAGTGCCGTTCCTCCATTCCCCCCCACCCCACACACACACCCCCATCCCATTTTAATGTTTTATTTTGAGACCAGGTTTTCCTCGATTGTCCAGGCCAGGCTGGGATCAAATTGGTAATTCTCCTGCTTCAGCCTGTGATAATGATGAAATTATGGGCCTGAACAACTCTGCCCAACTTGTCCTTTGAGCTTGAGCAGCTAAACTATAAGCCTCTTGAAGGTTGGAACCAAACGTAATGGCCAGGATTTGGCAACAGCTCTTCAGTTTAAGAGTCTTGCCCCTTGCTCTTCTCTTCAGTTCTTAGCAGAAGAGGATTTGAGAAACTCAGTTTCGACATTCTGTATTTTCTTTCCAAATTAGCACTGCCATTTCCCAACTTCCTCCTGGATTAGAAGGGGTTAAATTTTATGCCTCTTATTCAGATAAAGTGACACTCCCTTCAAGAGACTTCCCTTTTCCTTGATAATGGATCTGACCGACCCTCTTTCTTTGCCTGGAACTAGGCCCATTATACTACTTTTAGAACTTTTGCAGAGGCTTGGTTGTAATCATTGAAGCTTTATTTTCATTTTTTGTCTTGTGTTTTATGTTGCTTTGGGTGCTAAGTTTCACTGAAGTGATTATTGGGTGCTGTCGTTGAAATGATGATTGGTGAGAAACTGGTCTCTTGGGCTCAAAAATTAATTAGCTGTAAGGTAGACATACTTTTATGCCGTTGTAAGTACCACTAAATTAACAGTGTCTTTGAGATTTAATACAACTTTTCAACTCCATTGATATACTATTAATAATTGAGTAGTGTGGAAAACATTAACATATCTAGTCTCTTAATAATATTCAGGTTTGCTAATTCCTGAAATTTAAATTGAAGTTAAACTGCTTTAAATAATTCATGAAAAATCTAAATGTATTTTTGGAAAATTCATTATGTATGAGTGGAAAGAGAATCTTTACTACAATATTAGTAAAATTTCTTTTTATTTTTCATTATTGCCAAATCCAATAAATTAATGAAATAGAAGGTGAATCTCCTCTATTTTTAGATGCACTTTGGTTTTTCATTAAAAATAGTCTAGTATTTGCAAAGCATAATAGTTAAGCACAGTCATTTTTTTTCCCTATGCGATTACTTATGAGATCAAAGTAGGTTCTTTAGCTATATAGTACATGGTACAGTTGTTGAATAGAACTGATTTTCTTCTAAGCATGAATGCTTGTAGTCTGATGTATCTTCAGTTCTCCTGGATCAAGATGAAGATATGTGCTAGAAGTGGCCTTTTGCCTTGTTTTTTCATAGTCTGATGGAAAATAACTGGGATAGAATTTTAAAAACCTGGATTTACTAGTAACTTTACACCTGGATTTCATAACCCATAGGACAGATGAAATATCTGCTTTTCTTCAGTCCCCACACAATTATTTTAAACATAAATAATGATGGCAAAGGGTTTTCCATTTATAAAAGTACTAGGAGCATTGGCTTTAAAACCAGTGATTTGAAAAAAAAAAAAGTACCTTTTTAAAGACCTTGGCTCATCATACTACATTCTCAGTGAGGTAGCACATTATAACCATTATTTGTGTAATTAGCTTTAGAGTTGGAGTCCTCCCAGTGTTTAATGACCTTGAATTATAGTGGGAGGATTATGAAAGATTTTATGTTATAGGAAAAAAAAACACATTCATATTTTTAAGAAATGGAATGTCTACACGACCCTGTCCTGTTGTGAAATACCAAAATTGTTCTTTTGACCTACCCTAAGAATTGATAGTTGTACACACAAATAGCACACTCACAGCCTGAAAGATGACAAAGGGGCCTGGTTACTTGTTCCCGCTGGCTTTTAATGCAGCACCATTGGCTTCAGATTCTTCTTTTGTCATCCCTTTTCCTTCTCATGTACTCTAATAAGTCAGCAAACTTCTCTTCCCGTGTTTTTCCTTTATTTAGCATCCACTTATCTTACCATATAAATTCCCTGGGGAATAGGAAAAAAAATCTCAGTTTGTTCTCACTGTTCAATTTCTGAGCCTTCATTCTGTCCCTTTCTGAAGGAAGTCATACTTACTGACCCTCTATTTTAAGTGAAGTGCTCCCTCCCTCAGGTTACATTCAACATGTTTGTAATAAAGTCAAGCCTCAATGCATAGCTTCCTCTCATGGAAGAATCATATGATTTTTCCATATATAATATGATTTCCGTATGTATCATATGACTTGTCTTTTTTCAGACTTTTATTGTGGTTTATTTGGAATTTATATATTTAAGTAGTTTTGAGCTGAATCCTAGCATCTTGGGTGAAGGTGGGCAGGAATGAGGCCAATGGCAGTGAGGTCACTGCTTCCCTCACCGTCCCCAAGGTCACTCCCCTGTTTTGTATTCAAAGCCAGTGTTCTTTGGTAATCCATGAGGTCCTGCGCTGTCTGTCCTCTCTCTGTCTTCTGCCTCACACTCGCCTTCACTCAGCCCAAACCGTACCTCGCGAAGACCCTTTCTCAGGGAGGTAGAGCCTGCCTTCTTTACCTTGGTGTCTCCAGTCTGTGAGGTTTGGGCTGTCCCATATCACCTAACCAACGACCCTCTGTGCCTTGCCATACCAGTCCTCTTCCTCTTGGCGTGCTACAGAGCTTACTTTTTTTTTTTTTTTTTTTTTGTTATTCACAAGCTCATTAGAACATTAGGTGTGTGCAGACAGGTCTGCTTGTTCCCTTCACTGTGAAATCTCCTTTGCCTATAACAACAGTTGGCAGCTGGTAGCGTGCATAAACAAAATTTGTTGAATGAATAGATGAGTATGAATAGAGGGCTGCTTTTCCCTGAAGTTGTTAACATCCAAATTGCAGAAGAGAGAGGATTGTTTTAGGACTTGATACATTTTTGGACCTATGATTCTGATTTTTGGCAGTAGCTGCTGTTGTATCTCCTTTCCTTTTCTTTGCTGTTCTTTTTTTTTTTTTTTTTTTTTTAAACATCAGTTGAGTTTCTGCACTATGTGGGCCACAGTAGAGGATCTAAGTAAACAAGCAGTGTGGCTTCTTCCTTCGTAGAGTTTATAGCTAAATGGTAGTGAAGATGTATTTAAGTGAAACTAGAAGAGACTGCATGATGACTTGGTAGTACAAGCAAAATGTCCTAGGACATCAGCCTTTCAAGCTATAGTGTCATCACTGTGATTCTGAAAAACTCACGGACGCATGGAAGGTGGAATAATGAGGGAGAGCTTTGTGAAAGAGGATTTGCGGTCAGCCTCCCTGGAGCGGTGGCATTTTGCTTAAGCTGTCATGAAATGTGTAGTGTGTGTTGTCAGGCTCATCACCTGTGAGAGAATGTAGAAAGTAATGATGGTAATATACGTTATGCTAATTTGTATAACTAATAGAGTGGTTTTATATGAGAATGTATAAATCTACTCTTACTACTTGTTGTATTGTGTTCTCTTTTTCTCCCTCCCTTCCTTCCTCCCTCCTTTGTCCTATTGCTGTCCCTCTTCTTCTTCCGCTGTTGGGATCAAACCTAGAACCTCGTGCATGCTGGGCAAGCATTTACTCACTGAACTAGATCTCTGGCCTTCCAAAATCCTTTAAGATGAACATGTATTTGCTAATTTCATTTTGTACTCATATTTTTTATTATGAAAGAATATGTAGTTATAGAAAAATCCTATAATAGAACTAACTTAAAATCTTTTTAGGAAAGAATTTAAGGGCACTGCAACTTCAAAATTAGATTTGTTTGCCAGATGAAGGCTAGTTTTATTGTTAATATGACTCTTGGCCCATTTAATGCAAGTATAGTAGATTGTTATAGGTTGAGTAACTTAAAATTTTCAGAAATCTGTTGGCTTCTGGCTCTGAGTTGGGAAGTCTAAGGTCAAGGGGACAGCATTAGGCAGGGTCTTTTTTTTCTGTATCATAACATTATGGAAGGGCATAGAGAGTACAAGGGAAGGAAAACCCACTTCTGTGATGATAGTGTTAGCCATTTGTGAAGGGGAACCTGACATAACCCAGGGCTCCCTGTCCCCATGCCATTACAATGGACAACTGAATTTCAACGTGAGTTATGGAGAAGACAAACATTAAAGGCAATATTCAAGCAGTGGCACAGAGAGAAATTGAGGAGGGTAGTTTCTTTTCTACGCAGGGCAATTATCTGTGTGGTCACTCTCAGAAAGGAGCAATAGCTTTGGGGCTGGAGCATCTAGATTCTAATGTTGCTTCTACCACTGTAGCAGATTTATTTTTTGTGTCTCAAAGTTTTCATATGTAAATGTGAGGAATAATAATGCCTATCTCTTAGGGTCATGTGAAGAGTGCTTAAAACATTAACATTCATACTGAGCCCTCCATCAAAATCACTCTTACTAATACACCTGTTAGGCCTGCTGTTATGGTTTGGATCAGGAGTGTCCCCCAGTGTTGTTGAGAGGTGGGTGAGTCCTAGTTGGTGGTGGTAGTGGGGGGGCGGTTAGAACACTGGGGCTTGACCCAGAAGGGGGCAGATCACTGGTGCAGGAGCTGGAAAGATAGCTCTGCCCTTTCATGTGCCTTCCCACCTGCCAGGAGCTCTCTGTCTTTGCATCTGTCCTGGGTTTTCACCATTGCTGGTCATCCGTGTATGCACTATGATCTTCTGAAACGGTGAGCTAAAATAAATCTTTTCTCCCTTAAATTGTAGGTGCGAGGTATACTGTCTTAGCAAAGAGAAGGTAACTGAGTCACCTGCTGGGTGCTGTTATCACATCTCTGCTTTCCGCTCACCAATGATAATTTTTTGGGACCTTGGTGATGAATTATTGAGAACAACAGGAGATATTTCTTGCCTAGATTTGCATGCCTGTGGGTAACCAGTTGATACCTCCCATCCCCAGTCCTTACTGCATATTCTTTCCTTGATGTGTCAAAGCTTCTGACAAGAAGCAAATCTTACCCCTCTGCCACCTTCCCCAGTTCTGTGGAGATCTTGGCTCCATTCTGTGTTGATATTCTAGGGCTGCTGTGATGAAGTGCTAAAAAAACTAGGTGGCTTGAAAAAACAGAAATTTATTGTTGTATAGGCCTGGAGACAAAAAGTCTGAAATAGGGATGATGACAGAGCCGTGCTCCCTCCAACCTCTAGGGGAGGAACTTTCTCTGCCTCCTGCAGCTCAGTTGCCTCAGGAGCTCCTTGGTTTGCATAATTCCAATTTCTAAGCTCACATGGCCCTCTTCCTTGTGCCTTCCTCCACTCTGTTTCTTTTTATAAATAAGGGCATTAGTCATGTTAGATTAGTGCCCATGCTAATACCCTCATTTTAACTTGATTACATCCGGAAAGGCCCTATTTTCAAGTTAAACATTCACCCTTCTAAGATCTCTCAGCTTGAGCCTTCAGCATAATCTTTGGAAAACCCAGCTTCACTGGACAACTTAGTGGGATCCCATAACAAAATCAAAACTAAAAATAGGCTAGGCTGAATCTCTAGTACCAGGAAAAAAAAATCCTTCGTAACACATACTTACAGAGCAAAGGACTGCTATTTTTTCCTGTTTTTCCTTTTAGTAGTTACGATATATCAAATATATTTGCTATCACTTGGCTGATAGTCTTCTTAGGTAAAACTTCCTACATGTCGGTTTGTGTTACATAAATTTAATTATGTGCGTAGTAACTTTGTAAACTGTGAAATTCGATACATTTGAATTGTTTAGCCTGAGTATGGATTGAGAAGCATTGGAAATGTGCAGGATGTTAATGATGAAAGGCTCTCTGTAGAAGTGTCTTGAGTTCTTAGCAAAAGAAATGCTCACAACCACCTCACAATGTTTGGTGAATATGTAGCCAAACCTCGCAAAACCACAAAATTTTAATCAAGGAAAGTCTTGTTATAGAATTAGTGCTTGGCTTTTAAAAGTGCAAAAGTTCAAGATAGTTATGAGAAATGTGAATTCTGGGAGTAGTAGTTGGTGTTTTTTGAGCACCCATCTTCTAGAGGGCTCTATGAAAAGTTTCAGTATCTCCCAGTCTAACACTGTCCCTGAGCAGGGCTGAGCACCTGAGAGCCTTCGTTGAGTGAGTTTCATGATGGCCTCTTAGGAAGGATGATGTCACAGCAGCAGTTTCCTAGAGGAGACCCTGATTTGCGTGCCTGTTGAGTAACCAGTGGGTACTCCCATTTTTCAGGAGATTAGACCACTCCCCTGCATCTCCCTTACAGCAAGCAGTGCCCTGTCTGCCTGGATTCCCAACACGATTGGCTGCTCCCTGACATAAAGTCACTATGAATAATTAACCCTCTGTTACAAAGACAGAGAAGGGTAGCTTTCCATTATTGCAAATTTCTTATTAAAACTCTCAGCTTCGTTCAAGAAAGTTTGGATATAATACATAACTGTTCCGAGAAATGGTAATAATCCAGGAAGCAGATTCAGCGCTGCCCCTCTGCTCTGTTTTGGTAGCCATTAGAGCTCTTCTGGAGTATTCTGATGTTCCCTCTTGTGCAAGAGGTGATACTGCACTTCCTGTCCTGCGAAGTCTGGTAGAGCCTTGTGGCTTTTATCTGCAACAAAATTGAAGTGGATGTTTCCCTTGTAACTTTGGAACTACAATGCCCAGGATCTTGACTTAACTGCTTTGCAAGTACAGGCAGAGGTAGAACTTCCATCTGCCTCAACTCAGGTGACTTCAGTGAGCAAAGATCCTGCCAGCTCTGGCTAGACCAGAGACTGT
The DNA here is from genome assembly GCA_004027205.1 of Ctenodactylus gundi. Classification (NCBI taxonomy): domain Eukaryota; kingdom Metazoa; phylum Chordata; class Mammalia; order Rodentia; family Ctenodactylidae; genus Ctenodactylus; species Ctenodactylus gundi. The sequence continues at coordinate 6,575 of PVKB01004434.1, read as the reverse complement.
CGGAAAGGGACTCCCCAGTTGTGTTAAGACACTGAAAACTTGAAACTATTTGTGTATTTTGCTGCCGTATATTCTAGTTGACTGTAGCCAATTAAGTACGTTTAGAAACAATGACATAAAGGAAATTTAATAGGAATTTCCCATGTCTTATTCTGAGGACAATAAACTCGGTTTTTAATGAACAAAGCCATGGTTTTAGAAATGGAGATATGTTGCAACTTGATGAGGAAATTTTCCTAGATTTCCCCTACAGTTAGAGTAAATGACAATGGAATTTGATAAGTTTACCTAGATTTCAGAAATTTGATGACAGTGAAAGAAATTGGTCACCTGCCATGAATTTATAGTACCTCGTTTAACGTGTGACTCTTCATTCCATTTCTTTTTTATATTACTGTTTTTATACTGTTATTTAGACATTTCTGTGACATGAACTTCATGATAGAAAAGCAATTGTATTGTCCTTTAAACTGAACATGAAAAATGATGCACACTGGAAGTAAAACACCTAGTGATTGATATGATAGTCCTTTATGCTTTGAACGCATGAAAACCAATTTTGTGTTTCTAAGATTTAATATATCAATTCTTTTGGTTTCCTTTAATATTATAACTAAGAATGTCAAAATGAATATCACTCTTAGAAATGGGCTAGCTCAAGTCTCTTTTCAGTGTTTGAACACAATTTTAACATTGCTTCTAACATTTCAGAGAAAAAAATTAATGCAATGTTTGAATAACATTAAGTTTTATCATTTCAAAGGCTGGACATCTATTTTTGTCTATATTTTGTTTGATTTGCAAAATAATTGAAAACCTTGAATGAAATAGTTAAGTAGTGGCAAGCAGTGACAGTTTTTATTGGTTATTTTGTGAGCCCCCCACCCCCTTAATCCTTAAGAGACTTCAGTTTCACTGAGAGAGCAGGAATACCTTGCTTCTTGCTTCTAAGACCACAGGAACATTAAGTTAGCAATCTAAATAAATTTTTACATTGTGTTAATATTTGATTATTTAAAACTATTGAGTTTGGGGGTTTTTATCCTAGTTTTAAGGTAGGTAGTCAAAGAAAATTAAATATCAATATTTATAGAATCCCAGAACTCTGTAGACAATGCTACTTGATGAAAACTATACTCTTTTTTTTTTTTTTTTTTTTTTTTTTTTTGAGTCAGGGTCTCACTCTGTAGTCCAAGCTGGTCCTGAACTAACTATGGAGACCAAGCTGGTCTTGGACTCACAACAGTCCTCCTTCCTCAGCCTCTCAGAGTCCTGGGATTACAGTCTTACGCTAACATGCCCGGCTTATGTGGTGCTAAGGAGTCAAACTCAGGTACTTAGCACTTGACAGAGCACTTGCCAGGCAAGTGTTTTTAACTGCTGAGCCATTCCCCTAGCCCCTATAGTCATATTTCTATAACAGTATTTTGATAAAGTATAGATTCTAATTGTATTTGGTTTAGAGAAATTGATACTGTTGGATGAAATGTAAAAATATTTCTCATTTTTAGAGACTTAGACTAACACGAGTACCTTCTCATTTAAAATGTGTTGTGTTCTGGAAGTTCCGGGGAAAAATTTAAATTCTGTTTTAATCTGTATTACACGTAGTTTTCCTCCCAGACTACTAATTATTTAACCTGTAAGTGACTGAGGTAGTGCTCTGTAGCCATTTTCTCATTACATGTGCATTTCTCAGCCTAGCTTCTTCAGAGATCTTTGTGATTATTTTCATGGGAATTTAAAGAAACTGATGTGCAGTTTTGAATTAGAAACTGCTTCTGTCCTTTCCCACTGTGAGATGGCAAAGGAGAATAAAGACTTTCTAACCTGTTTTTTTTTTTTTTCTTTTGAATCAGTCTATATTTTTATCTCTCCACTGAAGGGACTGCTTGTCTCCTTTTGGTTAGGATTCATGGGTCCTGTGTCAGGAGCGCTGGTGAAGCCCTAATTTTAGCTCTGTGCCTTTAGGGGCATGGTTTGTAAAGAAAAGCCTTTTCTAGACCCGAACACATTTTGTGCTCCTTTAGAAAGTCAGATATTTAAGGAGTTCTGTGGCAAATTCTTCTGTGAGGAGAACGGTCTTTCATGTGCCTGGGTGGTAGGAAAGCTCCTGGTGCTTTAGAAGTGCTTAGAACTTTTCTTACCCAGGAGCTGCACTGAAGAGAGTCCTCAGTGCAGTGGCTTCCCTTTGACCTCACAGCTCATGTCCCCCCTCACTACCCCGCACCAGGACACAGACCCCCCCACCCCATCACCTACCACTTGGGGTGCCTTTGTGGGCTGGCAGCTTCGCAATGTGGCACCTGACTTCATGGGAAATTCCATGCAGCATACATACACTGGTGTCAAAGGTAAATTGAGGGTGGGATGTTGCTCAGGGAAAGTGCCTGCTTAGTGTCTCAGGATCCTGCTTCTATCCCCAGCACACCACAGAAACAAAACAAAACAAAAAATACAAACCAAAACCTAAGTGTAATGAGAGCATTATAACCCATGGTCTGTGTATCACTTCCACCTGATCCATCTGGTAGACAAGTGTAGTATGGGAATTTCTTGTTTTGGTTTGTAACATTAAAGTCTAGGGGTTGGCTGGGGGTGTAGGCCGGAGGTTAGAGTGCGTGCCTAGCTAGTGCAAGTCCCTAGGTTCAATTTCCCAGTACCACATAAGCTGGATGTGGTGGCACATGCCTGGAATCCCAGCAGTTGGGAGGCTAACGCAGAATTGCCTGGAGTTCTAGGCTTGCCTGGGCTCCATAGTGAGTTTAGGACAAGTCTGGACTACGGAGAGAGATCCTGTCTCAAAAAATAAAAACAAAATATAATAATTCATACAGGAAGAGAGGCCCTGGAGTAGAAGCATTAATCTGCTGCTTACATGCGTGATATTATAGAGAAAATAGTTTAATTACCCTAATCTCCCATTTCCTGTGAGTGGAGTTAATGATGATCTCTCCCTCAGGATGGTGCGGTGAGGCCTGGTGGTAACTCACTAAAATATGGTAGATTGCTGCTTTAATCACCCTCTGTAGTTTTGATCATTACCTCCATTATCTCATGATTAGTCTTATTATTTTTATTTTGAAGCCTTATTAGGCCTAGGAAGTTATTACTGGAAAACGTAAAGAAGAGTAAATAAATCTGGCTTTTAATATCTTTCTCCCCTTCACTCTTGCCCTCTGCAGAATGCGACAGGCTGCGGCGGGATGGCTACCGCAGCTCTCAGTACTACTCTCAGGGACCTACCTTTGCAGCCGGCGCCAGCCTGCTTGACGATGGTTATCAGGACGAGGATGCAGAGACAGATCAAAAGGTGAGGCTCCCGAGTCCAGTGGAGGGTCCTGGCCTAGGCGTTGGAACTGGAAAGGGCAGGTGACAAAGCCGGTGAGATCAGAAGGAAGTCTGTATTGTATGTAATAGTACTGTCACAAATTAATTTCTTGATTTTTGACCGAATCACCATGATTTCATAAAATAGTGTCTGGTGGACAAGGGCAATGGGGACATGAGGAGCTCAATATTGTCTATGTCTTCTCTGTAAATATAGTTATTCAGAAGACTCGGATTTAAGAAATTTGGTAAAGCAACATAAACTTGGAATTTGTATATTTTAAATATTATACTTTGATTAGAAATAAAGGTCAGATTTCTAATATTTTCTCTTTTATGTAACCAAGAACCCTGTTATAGCACAAAGATTTCTATTAGTAGCTTTTGTAGCGAATAATGAAATACCTGAGGCAGATTACTCATGAGGAAGGAGAGTCCTTAGGTCACAGTTGGTGGGTGCCAGCTCACTGCACTCATGGCAGAAGCGAGGACCCGGTGATACATGGGAGGGGCCCCTAATTGCCACAGTACCCTCCTGGAAGCTCTCCAGGGTCCCGCAGGAAATACCTCCATTCCTTTTAAAAGAATGCACTCCAGTGATTTTATGACTTATGACTTCTCACTAGGTCCTTCCTATTATAGATCCACTTAACGTTGCCACACTGAGGACTCAGCCTACAGCCCATGAACCCCTAGGGAACAAGCCACATCCTAACCACAGCACACTCTAAAAACCACTGTATAACAGGTGGTTAGATACCTGGGCGTGGTGGCACTGGCCTGTAATCTCAGCACTCGGGAGGCTAAGACAAGAGAATTGCTGTGAATTCTAGGCCACCCTGGACTCCATAGAAAGTTCAGGACCAGCCTGACTACAGGGTGAGACCCTGCTGCAAAAACAGCACAACAAAATAAAACAAAACTAGTGGTCAGTGTTTCTAATTTAGTTCAGTCACGAGCAGTGCTTTTGTGTAGCAATATGGTGGTGGCCATTTCCTTTAGTGTTGCTGTGTTGTACTTGAGGTCCTTTTTTCACGGTGTCTCTTAAGTCAGGGACAGAGAACTCAGAAGTATATTTTCTTAGTGCTAAGTATACATGAAAGAATAAAAACATATGGGGCCTTTTATTTATAAATAGTTTTATTTTCATCTTATTAGGTAGTATGGAACTATTTAAAATAATATTTGAATGGGATTTAGCTTAGAAATAATTTTTGATGAAACTACCAGTGGAGTTAGGCCAGCACATAAATGCCTTGTTGTTTGGAGAACATTATTTTAGAATTTATTATTTTCATCAAATAGACAACTTCAGAGAGCAGTTTATGAAATAGTTGATCAGAAAGAGAAATTATCTTAAATTTTTGATCTCCAAATGAATTTCAATCTGATTTTTAAAATTCACATTTTTAATTAATATTCTTATTTATCAAATTATTTGTGTAATTTCTGTAATAAAATGTGATGTTTTGATGTTTATGTGTAGTATAAAATGATTAAAATCAAGTGAACTCATATATCCTTCACCTCCCTTACCATTTTTGTCATTTGGTTCAAAATTCACTTCCTTAATTATTTTGAGCTATGTGTGCCTACCATGTAAAAGGCCCAGGGTTCCATCCCCTGTAAGACGTGTGTGTGTGTGTGTGTGTGTGTGTGTGTGTGTGTGTGTGTGTGTGTGTATATATATATAAAATATATAAGTATATGTATAAAATAATAAGTTTGATACTTATTACATTAAAATGTGTAATTATACTTATTATAATTACATATTTGTGTTTACACAGTACACTGTTACTGACTTTTGGCCACTGATGTGCAGTAGATCTCAAAATAGGGGCTGGAGGAATGGCACAGTGGTTAAAGCGCTTGCCTTGCAAGCCCAAGGCCCTGAGTTTGATTCCCCAGTACCACATAAAGCCAGGTGTCATGGGCACACATCTATAATCCCAGCACTCGGCGGGTTGAGGCACGAAGATTACCGTGAGTCCCAGGGCAGCCTGGGCTACATAATGAGTTCAGGACTAGCCTGGGCTACAGGGACCCTGTCTCAAAAAAATAAAATCGAAATGTATTCCTCCTTTTTGCCTGAATCTTTGCACATTTTGGTCATCAACACCCTATTCCTTCCTTTGTCACCCAAATTTTAGCCAAAGAATGCTTTTCTTCTTTAAAGATATTTTTTGTATATGAGGTTAGTTCTTTTGCTAATGTATGTGAGGATAGTTGCTGCTTTGAAACTGATCTGGTCTATAGTTGTATAAGCTTATTTATCTTATGTGCAAAGTAAGGAACATGGAAACTAGAATGTGGATTGTGTGGTAGGACTTCTGTTTATCCATGTAGACTGTGGCCTTACACGGCTGCTCAGAGGAGGAAGAAGTTTGCAGTGGAGCCCCATGACCCATAAATGGTATCTAGGTGCAGCACGATTATGCAAGTTTTGAATATCTGTGAGTGTGAAGTCCCTGTGGCAAGCTAGCATTATTGTGGCAATATCCTAAAACTTTCAAAAAATAAGAGCATTGTTTCTGAGTCCTCACGTGTTGTTTACTCTCCGTGATGCTCAGCTGTGAAGGAAGTGAGGCCTTTTTCTAGTCCTGCGTGCCATGGCCATGTACCCCCACCTCCATGCAGTCCCTTCGAAGCATGAGAACCAAGTATGGACAAGGCATCTTCCCTGAGAATCAGGCTATTGTCATATTGCCAGTGAGTTAGTAGGTGGAAGCGTGGATGTAAATGTCATATGTGATGTGAGAGGTTAGGATGTATGGTACATCCCAGTAAGCGCCTGTTTCCATAAGAACTGCCGCAGTGTGATTTGTCATATTGTATCGCTAGACTAAGAACTAGAAAGTGAGACCTCATCAGAGCTCCTTGAACCCAGATAAGCCTTTTCTTTGTCAAATGCAACTGGATCTGCACTGAAACCTTCCTGGTGAGTGTGGAAGGAGAGCTGTTTTCTGGGCTCCATAAGGCCCCTTTGTGTCCTGACTCAAGCACTGTCTACTATCACAGCCTTCTCTGGGGCTGGAGGAATATCACAGCAGTTCGAGCCTTGCCTTGCAAACAAAAGGCCCTGAGTTCGATTCCCCAGCAGCACATGAGCCAAGAGTGGTGGTGCATGCCTATAATCCCAGCACTCAGGAAGATTGCTGTGAGTTCAGTGCCAACCTGGACTACTTAGTGAGTTCAGGATCAGCCTGGACTACTGTATATCAAAATGGAAAAAAAGAAAAAAA